>CM065693.1:7984332-8040197 GCA_017654935.2 Phymorhynchus buccinoides
TTACTGGTGTGCGCACGTTGCATTACTTGTGGTTGGGGTGTGTTCGTGCCCGCACGCCGTGTACGTGCATGTGCGCGCACACACGTGAGATCTGCGTCTGTTCATCTGCGACTGTTCCAGCACTCTAATGATCTGGTCTAAGTCCATTGTCGCGGTGACATTTCCGGGCCTGATCCCTCTCAGAGGAGCCCAGTCGTCTAAATGCCACGTCTGGCGTGCAGTGAATCTCATACAGACATACATCGGTGTGCGTGGTCAATGCAGCGTTCGCCTGGATGTTCAATTACGCCAAGTGCTTGTACTTACAGAGAGTTTATTTACTTTACTTTGTGTCTCGGGCGATTCCACACATGACGCTTTTTTTTTGTCAATAAGTCAAAGACACACAGGATTTAAGAGTGAGAATGAGGCACCTTTATTTAAGTGGTCCTGCGGAAAAAAAGTTAATTTATGAAACAAAACATTGTTTTCCTTTTTTTAATTTTACATTTTAGTGTTTGTGCGTACATAGAGTGACTAGTTTTTCATTTTAGTACTTGTACGTACACCAATTGAATAGTTTCTCATTTTAGTGTTTGTATAATTATAGGCTATCAATGTACAGGGAGGACTGCTTCATTCTAGGCCTACTGAAAGGTGTTTTCACTCTTGTATGCTTTTTTCTTTCTTTTTTCTAATGTATTGCTTTTGTATGTGCAGTATTCTTTTTCATTGTTTGGAGTTGATTTTATTAAACAAATTAGCCTAAAACTTGCGTATCTGTGTTTGCGTAGTGTATTAATGAAATAGGATAATGAAGAAGATAATGATTATGATACAAACATTGATGCCTTAACATTCTTAATAATAATCATCATCATCGTTATCGTCATCATCATCGTCATTCATTAAAAAGCCACAACATATAACAAAAAAAAAAAAGTTTTCGTCACAGGGGACGTAACTGCAATCAATGCGCCGGAAATGGAAGGTCAAACGGGGTCAGCGCATGCGTGGAGCGTTACGGTTGGGTGAGCGTCATGGTCTACTGCCCGCACTGGTCACGTGGTCAGCGCATCAACTCCGTCAGACTGTACTTGCCCCATGGCTGCTCCTGTCAGCGATTCCTGTGCTGATACTACTGCTGCTCTGAGCATTTGGAACTCTCTTCCACGGCAGCTCTATATTGACAAGATTGTACATAGACATTCAATATGACATTATTTGATGGAATTTTGAGGTGGAGTTTCGAATAATGAGTTGTAGATTTACTTTAATAAAATGGAGTTTCGAATAATGAGTTGTAGATTTACTTTGATGAGATGGAGTTTCCAATAATGAGTTTTAGATTTACTTTGATGAGATGGAGTTTCGAATAATGAGTCGTATATTTACCTCAATGAGATGGAGTTTCGAATAATGAGTTGTAGATTTACTTTGATGAGATGGAGTTTCGAATAATGAGTCGTATATTTACTTTGATGAGATGGAGTTTCAAATAATGAGTTGTATATTTATTTTGATGAGATGGAGGTTCGAATAATGAGTTGTAGCTTTATTTTGATGAGATGGAGTTTCCAATAATGAGTTGTAGATTTATTTTGATGGTGCCCAAAATGCTATTCTTTCACGTTCTGTGTAACATTGAGAATGGTCACATGATATTGCACATTTATTTGACGGCTGAATGCGGACAGATCTGTTCGCTTTATTAATACAGATTGTTCCAACAGTTAACACACCAAAGACCTTAATTGTTTTGCACAGTTTTTCTTCAGAGTACAAATAATGCTTACGTTTCATCAAGGAAATACAGAAGGCGTTTCCCTTTAGGCCTGCTGTCTTATTTTGTTTGATGTAGGCCTAATGTTTCCCATTGCTGCTTTTTGATTATACGTCAATTTCAGTTAGATTCCGGATAGCAGTTGCTGAGACGGTTTTTATAGTAAAATGTGTAGTATAGTAGAAACGTAATGTCCACTAGAGTTGATAACCGGTTCAAAAATCCGAACCGGTTTTAACCCGGTTTCCCCTCTTCGCATCACTAGTCTACGTTTCACCTATGCAAGCACATATTTATTTGTCAGAATATTCACACACACATGCACGCACGCACACGCACACGCACACGCACACACACACACAAACTAAAGAAAACTTATGACTTATGACACACACACACTCAACTCAACACAGTCAAAGTCAAAGCCATACACCACCACAAACTAGAAACAGCTACTCTTGGTTTTCCCTTACAAACACCCAATCTGCGCTGAGAATCAGTGTTGTTCTTCGAAAAGAATGCGTTATTCTAAGAAAAACTTACTTTCAGTTTTCAGTTTAAAAAACCGGTTCACAGCAACTCGAACCGGTTTTTCGAACCGCGAAAGCTCAGCGCCGGTTTTTCGGTTCACACCGGTTTATCCCCCCACCTCTAATTGTCCACCATATGTATAAAAAAAAGAAGTATATTACTCTACAATAATTGTAGTATCGTGTTTTTTCACTTTCAAAGCAAGCAAACTTGAATCATATATTCCATCTTGCCTTGTCTGAGCAGCATATTTTGCGGTTTTCCCCATCTAACTGTATACAGATAAACCTTACTATTTCCCCCTGTGCGTCTTTATTATGTGGTTCTCTATCTTGGTTCTCTCTCTCTGCTTGTCTTGAGGTGAGCGTGAAAACATGTGTATGCGTGCGTTTGTGCGTGCATGCACTTGTCTTTCTTGCAACCCTACACCCACCAGCGAGACTTGGCCATGGTAACTCACATAATACTGAAATATCAGATGGTAAATCCCCCCCGTGGGGATACCGGGGTTCTTTCGTACAAATAGTTACCCCACCTTCTGGAAGTTCTGTGCTTGTAACTTGCTCTAATCTGTCACTCTTTTTGACTCTGCCTTTTCCCTTTGCTTACTGTCATCTACTATATTTCTATCTTACTGGTCCATTCTCCTGCCTTTAAAAAAAAAAAAATTTCTTACAAAGATTTTCTCAGTCGAAGTCGGACATGCTGGGCCTAACTATTTCTTAGTTAGACGCATAACGGCAGCATGACGCATCTACGCTCATGTGACAGGAAAACTGTCTGAGCGAACACCTGAAGAAGAAGAAGAAAAAGAAGAAGAAGAAAGATGGTAAATGAGCTGAAAGTTGGTGCTTCTGTACACACACATGCGTGCATGCTCAGACACACTTAAGTCCTGCACACACACAACACACACACACACACACACCACACACACACACGACCGCACGCTCAGCTACACACACATACAAACACTGACATACTAGGTACATGAAGGTAGCGCGCGTTCAAACACACACACACACACATGACATCACATACAGAGACAAGCTCGCACGCACGTTCACTCCAGCCTCTCATTTGGACTGTAAATAGTTTTTCGACTAATGCTAAAGGGATTTTGGCCTTTTTTGTTTTTTAAGTAAAAAAACTATTAACAGAGTTTTGTTTTAAGGCGTGCAAGTGTGTGCACACGCGCGCAAGTATTGTTTCTGGTTCAAGAATGGTTAACCTACCTCACCAATTTGACCGCCAGGTGCCATAACACTCGAGTGGGGCTAATCCTCTCTATATTCTTAGTTGGAGATAGAGAGGGAGAGGGAGAGGAGTTATTCTAAGAAAAACTTTCAGTTTGCAGTTAAAAAACCGGTTAACAGCAACTCGAACCGGTTTTTCGAACCGCGAATGTTTAGCAACCGTTTTTTTGGTTCAAACCGGTCCCCCCCCCTCTAGTTACGAGTGAGTTAGGAGATACATGAAGCCCTAATTTGGGGGAACAGAACCAACGTTTTTAAATGATGACGGTCATACCGGTGGGAACACAAAAAAAGAAAGCCGAGAACATGAAGGGTTAGCTAAATAGACGATTTTCGGAGAGAGAAAAAAACTAGGGGAGAGCACTTCGTGAAAATTAGAGTTGTTTACCTCCATTACTCAGGTACAAATACCATAGCAACAATGGCGTCAAAGCTTGAAACCGCAGGATACGAGTCAGTGACTAGCAAACATTTTTTTTTAATAGGAAAAATTAGGGGTGGCCAAGTGGCCACAAACTGATAAAACTTGCAAAATGTGACGTAAAAATAGAAATGACAATTTTTTTAGAATGACGCACGGTGTTCTAAGTGCTGTATGTCTGCTCAAACACACGAGTCGATAGACTACAAGAGTTGATGTTTGAGTAAATACACTTTCCGACTCTGGTGTGTTCATGTTAAGCGTAGTTCCTTCTCAGAGTCAATCAAAACTAAAAGGAAAAGAAAAAGGAAAAGAAAGAAAATAAAACATACTTGGGAAATGTTCGGCCAGTTTACTGCTGGCCTTCGTCAACCCACACTGGGTCAGAAGTCTGGGGGCTGTTGGTGTCACCCCTTGAGTTGTGTTCACAGCTGGTCTGGTTCAGCACACTGTTGTAGGCCTATATGATGGGTAGATCATAACCTGAGTCCCTGTTTAGGCTTGGTCTTCTCTCTCTAATTTCTATTGCGTCTTTGACTTTCCTTTTTGTGATTTGTGGTTCAGTAGACAAAATGTTAGCATGCAAACTGTTAGTATGGTGGATTGTACTGCTCAAATGTTCATAATATGCAGAAGATGCTCTAGAGGAGTGTTCACTCAACCTGGCTTTTAACAGACTATATAGGAGAAACGGGTAGGCCCCTAAAACTGCAATTAAAAAACCGGTTCACAGCAACTCGAACCGGTTTTTCGAACCGCGAAAGTTTAGTACTGCTTACTGCTTTTCTTCTTCTTCTTCTTCGTCGATCACTCAGACAGCTTCTTGTCATAAGAGCGCAGACGCGTCATGCTGCTGTTATGCGCGAACGTGAAAATTAGTAGCGTGAGTGATAATAGGGTTTTACGCCCTCTTCGGCCATGTGGGGCATTGGCAATTTACTTTAGATACCTATAATGAAGGGGAAAAGGGAGTGGGTGACCCGGAGGGGGCAGGGGGGGGGGATAAAATTAACTTTTACTATTACTTTTAGATGACTCCGGGCTCGCACATAAAAGACTACCAGTTAGTCATAAGAGGTATTATAGGTAAAAACTGTTAGTTAAGAGATATGCGAAAATTAGTAGCTGCCGGCAGCTCCCTGTAAATATCCCCTTCCCAGTCCAGAAATAGGAATTTTATTTTGTTTGCTGCGTCTTATACTTTTCTACTGGACCCAAGTAAATTCAAGTAGACTAGACTTTTTTGTGTGATAGCTAACTTTTTTCATTTCTCTCTCTTGTGCTTCTTTTTCTTAGGTCACCCCGCAAAGTGTGTGTGCATTTACTTCTATAAAAAAAGAAGCTGGCCACCACCACAGAAGAAGAAGAAGAAATAGGCCCAGCATGTCCGTCATCGGCTGGAGAAAAGCTCTGAAAGAAGATTCGGAAACAAGAATGGTCAAGTAAGGCAGAAAGATAGTTCATGACAGTTTACTGAATTCTTCTTCTTCTTCGTTCGCTCAGACAGTTTCCTGTCACGTGAGCGTAGATGCACCATTACGCGCCTAAGAAATAGGCCCAGCATGTCCGACTTCGGCTGAAGAAATCTGTGTAAGAATTTATAGAAAAAAGGCAGGAGAATGGACCAGTAAGATAGAAAGATAGCAGATGACAGTAAGCAAAGGGAAAAGGCAGAGTCAAAGAGTGACAGATTAGAGGAAGTTACAAGCACAGAACTTCCAGAAGGTGGGGGAACTATTTGTACAAAAGACCCCCGGTATCCCCACAGCGGAGACTTTGCTGAATGAAAGGGCATGTCTGGGTATGTACAGAGAAACAGGGGCATACAGTTTACGTTTGCCAATAAGAGTACTCAAAGTAGGATTACACTAAAAGTGGGATACCATTACAGGGAATCAGATTGGAATTGAGAGTATTCGTGCGTGCGTGTGTGTACGTGTGTGTGTGTGTGAGAGAGAGAGAGAGAGAGAGAGAGAGAGAGAGAGAGAGAGAGAGGAAGAGAGAGATGGACAGAGAAAGTGTGTGTGTGTGTGTTTTGAGAGAGAGAGAGAGAGAGAGAGTGTGTGTGTGTGTGTGTGTGCACGTGCTCGTGTGTGTGTGTGTGGGGGGGGGGGGGGGGGGGGAGGTTGTGTCTGAGTGTTTGTGTGCAAGAAATGTATCAGACACAGAAGGCACACTCTCACAAGATACAATACACGAAAGAGAAAGGAAAAAAAGGATGACTCACAAAAAAGACAACACAATCATCTTCCACCCAATCACTTTGTTTACTTCAGTCATAAAAGATTAATTTCATGTCTTATGATGATCCAACATTACAATATTCAAACCCACACACCTTTTTAAAAAACCCACAAATATGGCTTTAAAAAAATCATAAAAATCCATAATATTCATATTATGTCAAAAAGGTTTCCTGGACGGATCATTGAGCAAAAGTAGTTACATTGAGAATAAGTATACGGTGGGTTATTGTGGATAGTAAGTAGTAGACTGGGCCTAGTAGACAAACATGCAACAGCATTGTTTCAATCTCTGTGCGATGATGGTAAACTTAAGGCAATAGACGATTTTCGGAGGGGAAAAAACGAGGGGAGAGCACTTCGTGAAAATTAGAGTTGCTTACCTCCATTACTCGGTCAAATATGATAGTAACAATGGCGTCGATTTTCACTGCAGAATAACACAGTGTCCATTCAAGTGCGTTAATTCTTAGGATTGACCGCCAGTCTACACACACACACAAATTGGAATGTAATTACTGCAAAAGGAAAAAGGAATACAAGAGTTTTAATGAACAAAGTCAAGACAATGGACCAATAAGGCAGAACAAAACAGATGCTTAGAAATAAAAATAAAAATAAAAGGCAAGACTCAAACTCATCACTTGGCATATAGTACACCTATCTATATTGTTAAAAACTCGGGACTTTACTGGTGTTGCACTGCCTCCGGGCATTGCAGCCAGTATTGTTCCCACCATCTTTGTATTTACAAATGTCCCATATGTGTCTATGACCGAGAGGACGTAAAACACCATTTTTCATTCAAGACTCAAACTCAAAGAGTGATAATGTAGAGGAAGTTACGAGCATAGAAGTTCGAGAAGATGGGGGAACTTGGTCTCTTGTAACAAAAAACAAAGTAGATCTATTGGTCTCTTTAGTTTACTACTACTAGGCCTAGTAGTACTAGGCCTATTGGTCTGCCAAGTAAACCACTGAGTGTATTGGTCTCCATTTAGTCCTTTTGTACTCTAGTAAATCACAAGTCCAACTGGTCTCTGGTAAAATACTAGGTCACCATGGTGGTCTCTAGTAAAACAGTAGTTCTACATGTCTCTCTAGTAAACAAAAATACACACAAGAAAAAGTTAGCATAAAAAACACAAGCGAGTCTCGAAATTGTACAAATAAAATCTTTATAAAAAAACACCCACATATATTGTATTAGTAATGCATAAAAAAAATAAAACATAAAAAACCCTAACAATGTACACAATCGGTAGTGCATATTCATTCTGAACACCATTCATATTTTTATTGTAATTTCAACATCTAGCATGTCATAAAAGAGAAATAACCTTTAATCTAAAACACAAAAAATGGATAAAAACATTTTTAAAACATTTGAAATATGACTGGTAAATGATAAACAATGATAGAAAGAAACAAACAGTTCAGAGTAAAAGCTAACAAAACAAGAGTCACAAATTTTATTGTCCTTAAAAGGATATACAGCTTGCGGTGGCACGTAAAAGTAAAACATAAACAAGGGCGTCGCCGAGCGGCAGACATGTCCGTCACCAGCAATGCCACGCACTTGCGACACCCCGTAGAGTGTCACATCCTGACACAAAATTGGAAGGGATTCTGTCTTCTAGTTCACGAGATAGAGCTTGAAGAAGAAACATATAGCGCAAAGAAGAAAATTTCGGTTTTCAAGGTCACACTTCAAGGTCAAGGTCAGCATGGTGATAATTTATGCTCGGATGTTTTCTTCTCTAGGGTATACAGTACCACACACAATCTGAAGCGCTTCTGTCAAGTACCAATGTGGAAAATATGGCTTAAAACCCAATGTGTAGACCCCTACCACTTTCAAGGCCTACTGATCGCCCGGACCGTGACCTTGACCTTGATCGGTATGCCACCATCAGAACGGGCATAAGCCAAAGTACCTTCATGCCAAATTTGAAGACTCTAACACTAACGGTGTGGGAGTTATGGCCCCTGAAAGATTTTCGGTTTTCAAGGTCGTACGCCAAGGTCAAAGTCACGACGGCAAAATGGTTTGCGCGGATGCCTTCCTCTCATGGTGACACACCAGCACACAAAATTTGACGTGATTCTGTCAACCCGTTCGAAAGATATCCTTGGGACAGACAGGAGAAAAAATGACCCTCCGATTTTCAGGCTCCAGCGATCTTTTTGACCTTGACCTTGATCGGTATGCCATCATCAGAACGGGCATAAGCCAAACCACCTTCATACCAAGTTTCAACATCCTATGTTGATCGGTGCCCGAGATATGGCTAAAAATAGATTTTCGGTTTTCAAGGTCGTACATCAAGGTCAAGGTCACGACGGCAAAATGGTTTGCGCCGATCTCTTCCTATTAAGGAGGCACACCTTCACACAAAATTTGACGCGATTCGGTCAAGCGGTTCGGGAGATATCCTTGGGACAGACAGAAAAAAAACAAAAAAAAAACAAAAATAAAAAAACAAACAAAGAAAAATACAAACCAGCCCATCGCAATAGTCCGTCTTGGTGACGGACTAAAAAAACCCAACATATCACAGGTCTAATAACGCAGCATTCATTGAAAACTCGACATGTAGCCATTCATGAACAAGATTTAAGATAATGATAATAATGAAATTATAATAATAAACAACATCATCATCAATTAACAATAATAAATAATCAAATATTAATATTATAATAAAACAAAGAAAAAAGATAGTAAAGGGGTTTTGAGCATGAATACCCTTTGAACACATGCGCACGCAAGCACACACACAATCCTGCATATTGAGAGAGAGGGAGAGACAGAGAGAGAGAGAGACAGAGAGAGAATGAATGAAATTTTATTTATACAGGGTAATAAGTATACATACTTTTTTACACCCAGCCCTGTGGTAAACGAAAATATCGAATAAACAACAATTTAAAAAAAACAACAAAAAAAACCATGCAATGAAAGAAAATAATAAACAACCATGAATAGCATGTAAAATGTGAAAATGTTGAGGGAGAGAGGGAGGGAGGGAGGGAGAGAGAGAGAGAGAGAGAGAGAGAGAGAGAGAGAGAGCAGAGAGAGAGAGAGAGAGAGAGAGAGGAGAGAGAGAGAGAGAGAGAGATAGAGAGCAGACAGAGATCAGAGGGATACAAACAATCCAATATTTGTATGGGGCATTTGTTACATTAGTGTCCAAACATTTTAAAAATCAAATGTCAAAATATAATTTTTAAGATGTCTTCGAAAAGATGAATAAATGATATTTCTTTCAAATTAGTAGGTAAAGAGTTCCATAAGGAACTTCCGGAGGACGAGGTGAGAGTGATCATCAAAAAGGCCAAGCCCAAAACGTGTGCTCTGGACCCCATCCCCACACCCCTTTTGGTTGAATGTGTCGATGTGCTCCTTCCTGCTCTGACCTCCATCATCAACAGTTCCTTGCAGTCTGGCACTTTCCCAGATCTCTACAAACAAGCAATAGTAACACCACTCCTCAAAAAACCAACTCTAGAAGCAAACAACCTAAAAAAAACTACTCGCCCTGTCAGCAACCTCTCTTTCATGTCAAAAATAACAGAAAAGATCGTTCTCCTGCAGCTCTCTGAATACCTGCACAGCAACAACCTCTTCCCTGTCTCTCAGTCTGCCTATCGCCCTTCCCACAGCACTGAAACAGCTCTGCTCAAAGTCATGAACGACCTCCTTCACTCTGCTGACTCTGGAAAACTCTCTGTTCTTATCCTATTAGATCTCTCTGCAGCATTTGACACTATAGACCACTCCATTCTCACTGATCGTCTCTCCTATTCCTATGGCATCTCTGGTACTGCACTGACGTGGATATCATCCTATCTCTCCAACAGAACACAAACTGTGTCAACCCATAACCACCAGTCCCCGCCTTCTCTCTTGGAGTTTGGTGTCCCACAAGGGTCAGTCTTGGGCCCCGCTCTTTTCACTCTGTACTCAAAGCCTCTCACTTCTATCACTGCCCAGCATGACATCCCCAGTCAGTCCTTTGCTGACGACCAACAACTACATGCCTCTTCACCGCCAGATCAGATTCAAGATACAATCAATCAGACTCAGGACTGCATCACAGACATCAAACACTGGATGACCACAAACAAACTCAAACTCAATGATGATAAAACTGAGGCCCTCCTTGTCCGTTCCCAGCAAAAACCATTGTCAGACTCCGCTCCTTCTTCTATTTTAGTCGGCAACACCAACATACAGTTCTCCTCCACAGCAAGAAACCTAGGGGTCACATTCTCCAACACTCTTTCCATGGACACACACGTCTCAAACATCTGTCGCTCTGCATACCACGAACTCAGGAAAATCAGC
Organism: Phymorhynchus buccinoides; assembly: GCA_017654935.2. Lineage (NCBI taxonomy): Eukaryota > Metazoa > Mollusca > Gastropoda > Neogastropoda > Raphitomidae > Phymorhynchus > Phymorhynchus buccinoides. Next base: position 7,994,897 of record CM065693.1, read on the forward strand.
AGCATTCGCCACCTTCTTTCGATACTTTCGATGCAGCCAAAAACCCTCTTGTCTGTTCTCTGGTTCTGTCCAAGTTCGATTATTGCAACTCCCTCCTCTCTGGCATCCCACACTATCTTCTTGACAAACTCCAAAAGGTCCAAAACTCTGCAGCCCGACTAGTATTCAAGGTTTAAAAAAAAAACATGAACACGCCCAGCCTCTCCTACAGAACCTTCACTGGCTTCCCATTTCTGCTCGAGTCGATCACAAAATATCTACACTCTGTTTCAAATCTGTCACCGATCCTTATTTTCCTGCCTATCTCTCTGATCTTCTGCACATCTACTCTCCTACCAGACTACTCCGCTCCTCTTCAGACAATCGAACTTTCACTCTTCCTCGACCCAAAACAAAGACCTATGGCAACCGCACTTTCTCTTTCACCGCACCGAAAACATGGAATCAGCTCCCATTCACCACTCGCAACTCAGAAACACTTCCACGCTTCAAAACCGCTCTAAAAACCCACTATTTCCGCCAGTCCCACAACCTCGATTAAAATGTCTGCTGTCTCCCTTATGTCTTTCCGTCTGTTGGTCTGTTTGTCTGCCCCCCCCCCATCTCTCTCTGTGTCAACGTGTCTGTCACTCTGTATGCCTGTCCATCTGTCCCCCCTCTCCACCCCCTTGCTCTTTTTCTTAACTTCTCCCCCCCCCCCCCTCCCCACTTTGTCTACTCGTCTCTCACTCTTTGTCTCTCCGTTTTCTATCTGTCTTACTCTCTGCTCCTCTCTATCCCCGTCTCTATCCCCAACTCCTTCCTTCTTTTACGCTCCCTCTTCTGCTTTTCTGCATTACCTTCCATTTTGTCCATTTTCTTCTTTCTGCTTCTGCTCTCTGCCGCTACGGTCAATGATGCACAATGGATGAGTGCATGTGAGCGCGTGCGTGTGTGTACATGCGTGCATGTGTGCAGTGCGTGTGCCGTGTGTGTTAGTCTGTGCTGTGTGTGTTTGTGTGTGTGCGTGCGTGCGTGCGTGCGTGCGTGCGTGCGTGCGTGCGTGCGTGTGTGTGTGTGTGAAAGGATGGGCTGGATGGGTGTATTTTAATGTTGTGAACATTTTATGTACTTGTGTATTTTTATTTATTTATCCATTTTGTCTCACTGTTTTAAAATGATTTTACATTATAAGTGTTTTAAAATGCTATTTTATTAGTATGTGTGTGAGTGTCATTCATTTAATGTTTTTCCACTAATCGTGTGTGTCTGTGTGTGTGCGCGTGTGTGCGCGTGTCGGTGTGTGTGTGTGTGTGTGTGTGTGTGTGTGTAGGTGTGTGTGTGTGTGTGTGTGTGTGTGTGTGTGTGAATGTTTCATTAATATTGAATATAATGTGCCTTTTTGTGACTATTGTATGTACAAATGATAGTAAGTTGTTATTTTATGATGCATGCAACTGTATTTCAGTCCTATAATATATCTCTGTCTCTGTTTGTGTGTCTCTCTCTTCTCTCTTTCTGTCCCTCTGTCTGACTCTCTGTGTCTCCGTCTCTGTCTTTCTCTGTCTGTCTGTGTGTCTGTCTCTTTCTCTTTCTCTCTCGTTCTCTTTCTCTCTCTATCGTTATAAGTGTGGGTGTGAGTGTGATTTGTTAATAGTGTGGCCTGGGCGTCTTTAAGTGTCCATCAGTGTGAGTGTTTCAAGTTGGTTGCGAAAGTGTACTGTAGATTATGTCATTCATTATTTGGGCGTGATTGAGAAATTGACTGAGGGATCAGGGAAGGGGGGTGTTGGTCAATGTTTGATATATACTTTTTGTTCATTGTGTTTACTATTCATTTTTAGTGATTTCTGTAAAGCGCTTAGAGCTTAAAGATTAGGCGCTATAAAAGTTGTCTTAATAAATAAATAAATAAATAACGCAGACTGGATTTGAATAACTCCAAGCGGGGTCTATGGAGAGAAATCTTGTGCACATGTCTTTTATCATTTAACGTGAATTTATTTCTTAATCTAGATGGTGCCATTCCGTTCATTATTTTGTGCATAAGTCTTCCTTTATTCAATTTTAGTCGATACTTAACAGGTAAACATCTTCTGATGTTAAGGAACTTGATTTCAATAGAACTAGTTTAAAGCCGCGATTATAAGAGCGCGGACAAGGGGTTTCAATGTCTTGTCACTGGCAGTCCCAAGGTTTCAAGGTTTTTATTTCCAAAAAAAGCCCCTTGGGGGTACATGGAAAAACAAAAACAAAAAACAAAAAAACATATAAACAATGAAAAAATAAAAAAGTAAAATAGAACAAACAATAAACGGACAAACAAACCTTTGACGACAACAACAACATACAAAAAACAAAAACAAACAAACGAAAAAACAGAAAATATAGATCAATATCCAGTCACACCCCATCCAACTAAACCACGACATACCAAATTGTCATATCACACATCACTACAATCAAACCTTTTACATATCAGTTACACTGATGTCAGTATGACCCCCACATGGTAGGCGATCGAACCATCCTCATGAAATAGTGGCATAATAATATATAACCAAACAATATATTAAATTTACAAAGGCAATGCGCACATCAGCACACGCACATTCATTCTCTCTCTCTCTCTCTCTCTTAATGCACATGTATACCTACATGTGCGCACAAATACACACGTATGCTCATACACATACGTACACACACGCACAAGCATAATGATACAATAGACAAAGAGCAATGAAATGTGAACAATCAGTGGCTATGCATAATAACTTTAACCAATTTTGCTACATTTTGCAGAGTTTTCTTATTACGTGTTGTAAACAGTTTGTTGAACTTAATAATATTAGGGTGTTTGTAATAAAAAGGCTTCAACAACAGTTTTCTGCTATTGCTAAAGAAATGACAATTGAAAACAAAATGAAATTCATCTCCCAAATCATTTGATTCACACTTATTGCACATTCTCTCTCCATGAACAATTCCCTGAAAACGTCCTTGCTGAATAGGTAACCTGTGATTTAATACTCTAAATTTGAGAATACATTTGGCCTGGTATTCAGGGAGAATGGTCAAGTATTTTTCTAACACAAAATTTTCTTTAAATATTCTGTAGTTCCCAGAGTGTCGAAGCATAGTCAACTAGTGATTGAATGTGTGCAATGAAGAAGAGTTTCCTGGCTTCCTGATTTAGAAAGTGTTTTATTTTGGATAATTGGAAGACTTTTTTGGCGATGTTTTTGCTTAAATGAGTGATATGGTCCTGCCAGGATAAAATGTTATCAACGGTTAATCCTAAGACTTTGTGGGATTTTATTTCTTCGATTTCTTTATTATTGGCATATAGTTTTGGAGTAGGCGCATGAAGGTTTTGACGTTTCTGTCTGGTAGTTATCAGCATATGTTTTGTTTTTCCAGTATTTAGTGACATATGGTTAAAATGTGTCCAGGTTGTGAGTTTATCAATGTTTTCTAGTAAGTTTACATATAGGGTGTTTAAATTACGATCAGATGAATGGATCGTGGTATCATCTGCAAAAAGATCACTAAGGGATGAAAGGAAAATGGGCAAATCGTTTACATATAACGAAAAAAAGGATAGGACCAATGAATATTATGATAGAACCTTATGGAACACCACTTTTTGAACAACGAAAGTCTGAAATTTTATCATCAATAGAAACACATTGTTGACGGGAGCTAAGGAATGATGACAGGAGTGCAATAGCATCGGTTGAAAAATCATACACTGATAGTTTACGAAGAAGAAGAGCATGGTTTATCGTGTCAAAAGCCTTGGCAAAATCAACGAACACGGCTGCTGTGTATTCATCATTATTAATATTGGAAAGCCATTGGTCGACCAGATTTACAAGAGCTGCATGACACGAATGATTTTCTCTAAAGCCCGATTGATTTGGGTGTAGGAGGTCAAACTTTTTAATGTGTGATGAGATGTGACTGTTGATGTGCTGCTCTAGTGGTTTTGAGAGGACAGAGAGAATTGAGATGGGTCTGTAGTTGGAGGGGTCATTTTGTTCACCTGATTTATAGAGGAATTATTTTGCTAGTTTTGAAGTGCTTGGGGAAGTAGTTTTTGTCAATACAAATATTGTATATGTAGGTTAAAGAATCTGTGATGTATGGTGCACTTGTCAATTTCGTCTAAGAGAGAGAATACGAACGAATACGAATACGAACTTTTTTAATGAGGGAAATTGGATAAGCTGAGACAGCTTTTTTACACCATGCCCTCAGGCAAAAACATGAGAATGAAAAAAAAAATATATAAAAAAATTCATAAACATGCAAAAAAAGTGGCAACAAATACATTTCATTATTTACATTCAATAATTGAAGAACAATTTTATAATCTCTCTCTCTCTCACACACGCGCGCACACACACAGACAGACAGACACACACATATACACACACACACACACCACATTCATCACACACACCCTCATATGCACACACATACACGCTTACACCCATATACACGAGCACACCCGTACACACATATCATGCATAGCATGTAGATTGCTGCTCCATGGCATTACTTCAGAATTACAATAATCATGGATGCAAAATTAATAAGGAAAGGTAAAATTGTATATATGAATATCTGCTACATATTAGTACAAATAAACACAAATATGCCTACAGGAATTATAGTTGATCAATCAAATATTTATATGCCCTTCTAAAGGATAATAACCTGGGATTCGTTTTCAGATGGACAGGCATATCATTCCATAGCTTGGCACCTGAATAAATAAGAGATGTCATGAATAAGTTTGTTCTTGGTTTTGGAATGTGGACAATTTTCTTGCCACGGATATTGTTGATGGGGAACATATTAAACAGATAAGCTGGTGTTAAATCATTCATTATTTTATACATAAGCACGGCTTTGTTATATTGACACTTAAGATGAATTGGGAGTATATCTAATTTCTTATAATCACTAGGAAGGAGGGACGATGGCTTAAGAAGAATGAGCTTCAGAGAGCGTCGATAAATGCTTTTAAGGTATTTTGACTGGCTAGATCCCAGCATGATGATACATGAGAGAGAGAGAGAGAGAGAGACACTCATGCCCACACATGCGAGCACACACGTACACACACACGCACATACAAAAGCACATTTCCCATATATGCAAGGTAGCGTAAAAAATAAGAAGGCACTAAATTAAAGATGCAAACAATAAAATACAGTGGAACCTCCCTAACAAGACCTTGATAAATCAGCAAAATAAGAGGTCTTCATAGGGAGGTGGACACTCAGTAGTCCGTATATGAAGGGGGGGAAATCAGTGAAACTTTATTGGTCACATCGTTAGAGGGAGTCTTTAGGGAAGGTCTTAATAGGGAGGCTCCACTGTCAATACAAATGGCAACATCTCCAAATGATAAGATAACTCAAACAAATAAAGTAATGAATCTCAAGTCTACAGACATTAAATTATACATTTTAAACAAACTACACAAAAACCGTGACTCCACATTATCATGAATACAACTTTTGTTTTAAAAACACATAATATAAAATAATCATCTGATATAGTAAATTACATATCTGAAACAAGAGATGCGCCTTAATACTGAGCTCCACAATCAGTAACTCGGCATTCATATTATATATTTTATACAACAGTCATTTCATAAGTGATCAAGTTATAAAATGTATGGTGTTTATTCCACAATAATAATTATTCATTGTTCACATTTAAAATGACCATAACTGGCATAAGGCACATTTGAGCAAAAGGATTATACTCTGCGTAGGTCAATAAGGTTCAGCAAACTTTTATGTCAAAGTGTAAACACTGCGAAACAAACACACTATTGACTGGCTAAGACCTTAAAACCCTTTCAACAGTAGCCATTTTTCAACCAAAACTTTCCATTAAACTTACCTGGTTAGAGAAAAGATTATGTCTGCAATATTTGGGGATTCCTCTGTGACATGCATAAAATAAGGCCTGTCCTTACCTCCCAAAATTAAGAACATAAGGTCACTGGATACTAGACCCTCATTTGATGCCTTTCAGTGACATGGGTGTTAAATCATTGTGGTGCCAAGAGGCGACAGTGGCCATGAAAGGGTTAAAATTACCATGAATAGAAGCAAACATCTAACTCTATCTCTCTCACACGTTGACAGACAGACACACATACACCAATAAAATAAGAAAATTCTTAAAGTAATGTATAACTCTGTGTGTTGATTGTGTTTTTGTTGGTGTGTGTGTACCAGTGTGTGTGTGTGTGGGGGGGCAGGGGGGGGTGCTTGTGTGTCCGTGCATATCTATTTATTTATTTATTCATTCATTCATTCATTGTAAACGCATATAAATGTTCATAATAATAATAATTTAGTAAGTAGGCGATTGTTTTAAGTACTTTTTTAAAAAATACTTCAGCATAGAAGAACAACACTTTTCAAGTTATTTGCTGCAAGTCTTCCAAAAAATATTTGGCAGATAAAGTTGCAAAGAACAGAAAGAACAAGCGGCAAACATGTGGGACATTAATAGATATAAAGATGGTGGGACGATCCTGGAGGTACTGCAATACCAGGAAAGTCATGAGCTTTTTAATCAATGAAGATGATTTTATTCTACTAGCAATCTGCTAGCAAGCTGTGGTGGTCGACAGTGCCCAGTCACGCTACATGGAAGTGAAGTCTGGTGTGCCTCAGGGGACAGTCCTAGCTCCCTGCCTGTTCCTAACATACATAAACGACCTTCGTTCAAGAATCTCATCTCCCTCTCGCCTCTTTGCTGATAACGCAGCTCTATACCGCTTCATTACCTGCGATGATGACCCGGCCAAACTCCAAGAGGATCTCAGGAAGCTAGAGGACTGGGAAAGAGAATGGGACATGGCGTTCCACCCCGCCAAATGCAGCCAGCTGCCCTTGAGAAGCCAGAAGCCGCTGAATGCCTTCACCAGCTACAGTCTCCACGACCACACCCTTGAAAGAGTGTCTTCTACAAAGCACCTCGGGGTCACCCTGCAAAGTGATCTCTCCTGGAGAGCCCACATCTCAGCAACCTGTGCCAAAGGCAACAGAGCTCTGGGGTTCTTAAGAAGAAACCTGAAGCCGGTGTGCTCCACTGCTACCAAGGAGCTTGCATACAAAGCCATGGTCAGACCTATTATGGAATATGCAAGCTCAGTATGGGACCCGCACACCGACAGGCAAATCTCTGACCTGGAGAAGGTCCAACGCAGAGCGGCAAGATATGCGCTGAATAGACACCGGAACACATCCAGTGTCAGCACCATGCTCCACCAGATACATGATTAAACCCACAACGTGAGAATAACTTCTAGCAATCTGAAAAAAAATCTGCTTAACGTCCTGGGTCCGATAACGAAGATAGCGAAGTGTCATCAAACTGTGAATCAGACAAATTAATCTCTGCCGCTTTAATGCTGGCTTTATCACCATAGCTACGTTCTTGTAGCAAAATATAGCGAAAGTAATATACCATATTCCTTATGCAGGGTTCATAGCCAAACAGCATCCTAATTTTCCCAAACTTTTCCAAACTTTCAAAGCCCAACTTTAGGGTTTTCCCAAATCGAAGGTTTTTCGGAAAGCGGCACAATATGCTGAGCGCTTGTTGGTTGCATCATTTCACAGCCATACTTTATATGCAGAATTTTCGAGCCATAGCTCACTGAAGACACATTTGCCCGGCAATTGTGCGCTACGCGTAAAGATCGGATGTCTTTAAAGGGAAGCAACTCGCATCAATTCCGGTAAAAAAATCGAAAGTAAGTCGCACCGATCGTATGCATAAAAATATTCATTTTATTTCATAATTATAATTTTTTTCTTGGCACGATGATTCAAAATTATGGTCCTGGGCGATTTGGGGGACAGATTGATGAAGATTTGACAGTAGCTCAAAATTCACAAACTTTCAAAGACACTACTCTTGGTTTTTCATTTTTCACAAACTTTCATGGGCCTTGAAAATGAAGTCCATTTTCCCCAAACCTTCCCAAACACTGTGAACCCTGCTTATGGCAAAGGGAGCTAGGCATCAATCAACATGACATTGTAAAGATGATCACAATCTCACATTATCTACTGTGTATAGTTTTCTTTCATCTCAATAGCTTCACCTGATGTGCTCAAAAGTGAAATATGTTCAGGATATGTTCCACCACACACACTCCTCCACCAACAACTTTCAATCCTCTGAAATTTGCAAATCTTCTGATAAGTTTGATGCCTGTTTAAAGCTTGCTTTCTCAAGTTTCTGTGAAGTTGGCAAGACCTTGCAGCAAAAAAGTTGATTGAAGGAAAGGAAGGCGTTTATATTTGGGATTCATGGGCTGGCATCCTGATCTTCTGTCATACTCCTGCAGATGATTGCCACTGGCCCTCGCAGAGAGAACCCCAGGTAAAATTGAACACTTTCCTCCCTGAACACTGCCTCTCCTCTGATCTTCCAGATGCTCAAGTTCAACATTCCTATGGGGCACTTCCACTTCATAATAATAATGGAAATGTCCTCTCCCTTTTTGTTCTTTTTGACTTCGTAGTCACCAGTGAAGACTTGAAGACGCTGGCTCATCACATCCAAGGGTGGTTCCTTGTTAGCATCATCATAAATCTCTGTCCAGTGGCATACATGGAAGCCTCCATGCTCTGGATCCTTTGTTATATAAAAGTGAACTTTGGGGACAAGCTCTTTCCCCCTTCCCCACAGCGGTGGTGATCTGTACTGAAATGATGCTCTGAACTCATCCTCATGAAATCCTACCCAATACCTCTGTGGCCAGCTGACAAGAACACGATACAGATGGGCTCTCATTTTACGAGTGTCGGAGGAATCCAATTTTGAGTGTACTACTTTGTTACAGTACCCATAGATCTGAGGTTTCTTTAATGTGAAAGAATTGTCTAATCTAGCTATTTTCAGGGCAAGATAGATTGTCATCAAATTGTCTCTATCAGTTAACGACTTTTCAACAATGGACTCTAAATTATATTTTATTTTAAGCAAATTAGCCTTACTTGTTTCTCTCTTATATTCACTTCTGGAAGAATGCAACTGCTTTAGATGAAGACCAATGCTCTCAAAGAAACATCCACTCAGTTTCACGTTTTCAAAGCGCAACATGTTGTCTTTTCTTTTGATGTTTTCGTGATCTGGAATGCCAAAAGTATTCAGTCGTAATTCGCCAATGCGGGTAGCAAACCTTTTCATTTGAAAATCACAGTCTTTGGTAGCTTTGTTAATGGTTCGTTGGTCTTTTAATGACCGCACAGTTGCATCACATTTCCCCAAGGAATTTGAGTATGTCAAATAGAACAAGAAGCGCAGGGCTTCTATCCCTTTCTCTATAAGACTTTTCATCACCTGTTGCTCTGAATCTTGCAAATCATGAAACAATTCACAAGTATCGCTTTCATCTTCAGTCAGATACAAGGCATAAGGTACCTCTCTTGAAACTGCTGTTGAAAGGAAGTACAGAATTTCATTAACAGTTTGTATGGTTTGTGTACATGAAAACAATGTACCAAGAGCATCATCAACAGTCTCACCCTGGGCTTCAATAAAATTGTTGAAAGCCAAGATTGCAACATGAAGCAGTCCACACACAGCACCACCGTCAAGCAGATCAGAGATAGTTTCTTTCTTTTTATTAAACTGCTTTAAATATATTTCACCTAAGGTGTGCTTGATGTATGGCATGTGCGGTGCAAGAGTGACTGCCTTCTCAGCATAACGCTGGGCCTTGTCAATATCACAGATTGAGTGTAATCTTGCCAAATGATGATTGAAAACTTCATTGTTTTCTCTTTCAATAGTTTTATCTCTTCTCTTGTCCATCAGTAACTTTTTATATCCAAGTTCCAGTACCTCAACAGCTTTATCAAAGTCAGCCTCTTTTATTTTCATGATCACAGGTGACATGTAGGTCAAATCTCCAGCTATCACATCAAACTCTCTTTCCACGAGAAATTGAGTTAAAAGGTCAATCACTTTTTTTCTTGAGAACTTACAGCGGACAAGAGGCGATTTCAAGCACCTGACAACAATATCACCAAGTGCTTCATCATTTTGTTTCAAAGATGTTTCCAAGATAGCTAAAGCATAGGGCTTGTTGGCTATCCTCACCACATACCCATCTTCACAGTTTTCAAATATTAGAATTTGACCTGCTACTTTACTAAGCAATTTTTCCCAAGGCTTGGCTACTTCATTTCTGAACGTATCCATGAGAGTATCACAACTTGAAACTGGCAGACCTAAAAATCTCCCAGAAGATGGATAATATGCAGTTATGAGAGAAACATACTCAATAAGATCCTTTTCATTTTCATTTAGGACATTATCATCTAAATAATGGACAATAGCACCCTGCAATTTTTCCTGGTCATATCCATGCCTCATAGCCAAAAATGCTATAAAAGTACCTACACCTTCAGGATAGCACTCTTCCAGAGCATGATATTTATGCTCCATCCAATTTCTTTCTTTATCAGTTAGTTTCTGTTGTAAAGAAAAAGGGCCTTTAGGTTTCATTGTTCTGTCACAATGTATCAGAATCACAATAGGTCTTATGAGCTGGTTTTTCATCTGTAGTCTGTATAATCTTCTGCAGAAATCAGATTCACTCATTTGTGAAGTGTCGCTGGATACATTATCAGCAAGGAGAATAACTGGCAGCAATTTGGTTTGATCTTGCCCTTCTTCCACAGATTCCCAGAATTGGGTCACTTGATGTTCAGTGTTTGACGTTACTCGTTTTAGAACAGCACATTTGAATTTGTCTTTCAGCTTCCACAATAAACTTTTCCCAAGAGTAGTACCCCCTGTCCCAGGCATGTGTGAAATGGTCACCATTGGCAAGTCAAAATGGTCAGTGTTTCTGCTTTTATTGTCAATATTGCGCATAACAGCATCAAATACTGAACGCTCCATAACATGATTATAATCATAGTCTGTGAAAAACAAATTCCACCATGAAATCGGCTTTCCCTGGTAAAACTTTTTTTCCTCTTCCTGTGCTTTTAAATTGCACGGTCTTCTAGTCGATCCCTCCCATTCTTCCCTACACTCTCTTACATTCAAAACATCCAAATCGCTCCATAACTGCCATTCATTGTATGGGATGGGCACGTCTGCTCCACTGGATGTGTGTACATACTTATTTTCATCATGCTTCGTTAGCTTCAAACACTGACAAATGGCATGGTGAAGGTGCATCCAAGGCAGGACCACACTGTGCTTTTTAATGTCATCAGAAAAGATGCGCTCTCTGCTGAAAGTGTCTCTAACCGATTCACTTTGAAACACAAAGAACACATGATCCCAACCAAAATCAGTTTTAAGATCCTGACATGTCTCCATGATCCCATCCTCCATTTCATCTGATACTAGAATCAAGACCAAGCGTCTAGCTGGAGGTATAACGCTGTTGTTTTTGTAGAAAGCTACAGCATTTTTAATATATGTCCAGTAGAGGTTTATCCATTCCTGCTGTTTCAATCTCTCAAATGCATTGTTGCCTGTTGCTTTACCATTTGTGAACAGCCAAACAGTTTCCTTTAAAAAAGACAAAGTTTCTTTCCTGTCTTCAACAGACATGTCTATAAAATCACTTGCAACACTCTCATGAATTTCAAAAGCACAATGTAAATTTTTTGCAATGCTGTAGACTCCATTTCTGTCAGAGTCATTGTCAAAGTCAAAAATAGCAGTCCACTGAATGTAATAAAGAAATTCAAAGTGGTGAATATCATTGGCTTTCTCCTCTTCTGTCAACTTTGGGAGCAGAAGGATGGGGAACATTGATTCATCACATTCACTGATGAATTGTTTTAATTTCTCAGCTTCAGGACTGCTCATATAGTCTCTGTGGGTTTGTGCTCTGGTTTCTTCTTTTTGTTTCCTGACATTGCTCAGTCTAAACAGTTCCTTTTTTCTAAAGGGCTCTAACTGAGCTTTGCTAACATACATGGTTTCAGAACCATCTCTTCGAAAAACTCCAGTCCAATTATCTCCATGTGTGTGATATTTGTGCTTTTCTCCTTCTCCAGGGCTACCATATGTATCAATTATATATTTTGGGTTATAAGAGAACAACATCATTCTTGTCTGTTCATAGGCTGGTTCAATGTCTATTTCAATAATACACTTATCTGTATTTCTAATAGGAACAAAAACTGGTCCAAACAAACAATACTTCACCTTTTCAAAGCTATCCCTGAAGCATTTCTTGAAAGACTTATGAAAAGAGTCATAGCAATCTGACCAACGCTTCTGGTCCATTTTTATACCAACCATTTGACCATAATCATATGTTTGCTCTTGATCTTCTGTATCCTGTTCCGCAATGCCAAAATAGATGGTTCCGTTTTTCCGAGCATTCAAACAGGCACACACAAATTCAAACGATCTGTCAAGAAAGGCTCTCATAAATCTTTTATCTTCAGGAGAACAGCCATTGAGTCGCTTGAATTCCACTGCACGGTTTAGCATGTCGTCCCCGGACTCCACAGCTTCTAGCTTTCCCTGATTGTATTTCCACGTATTGGCATGCTCTTTGAAGGGCCTCGGAGTGATGTTTTGCAATTGCTGACCAGTGCTACTTTCTACTTTACCAGTTACACTTTCCGCTAGCTGAGGAGCTGTTGAAACTTGTTCATCACTGCTTACACCATGCTGATCAGCATTCCGAGGACATTGCTGTTCCTCATCTTCAAGATCAGATGAACTACTGCTGTCTACATATCTGCGCCTTGGAGAACTCCCACACTGACTGCTGTCCATTTGCCCCCTCTCAAAGCCCAATCCAATGTCTGAAGAGCTGAAAAACCAATACTGTGCATCAGCATGAAATCCAAACGGAAAAGAAAGCGTATCTTTAGCTTGCGTCCCAGTCACTAAATACCCATGTTTACCTTTCTCCAAGAGTTCCCGCTCAATGATCATAACTGGACATAAGCTGTGGTCAAGCTTTCTCACAGTTCTATCAAACTCGACAATCTTGGAATGTTTGGCTGGGTAGCTGTCAAAATAAAGAGTGTGGTCATCATAAACATTGAGGTTTTTTGACACACTTTCTGGTAACAAGGGCGCCCATTTTGAGCACACATTCTCATTGCTTGTCATCAGTTTCCAAAGCTTCTCAATTGATTCTTTTCCAGATCTGCCTTTACAAAAGTCAGGTTTGCACAGGACCAAGAAAGTAAACTGCTGCTCCAACTTATTCAAATCTTTATGTTTGTGATACACCACACGCAATTCACAGTCCACTAGATGCCGTGTATTTGATGACTCCTTCAACGGCTGCAGATGCAATGCATTTTGTAAATAAAGTTTGTATGGCATCAATGGATCATCATCTTTCAGTGTCACAACATTTTCCTTTTCACCTACTTCAAGAGGCAAAGAGGGCGCATTTTGATGTTCATTAAGCGTTGCCCCATTTGTCTTACTTTCATCAGCCTGTATTGCACTACTTGTCTTACTTTCATCAGCCTGTATTGCACTACTTGTCTTACTTTCATCAGCCTGTATTGCCCCACTTGTCTTACTTTCATCAGCCTGTATTGCCCCACTTGTCTTACTTTCATCAGCCTGTATTGCACTACTTGCCTTATTTTCACTGAAAACTCCACATTCTATGTCCTTCTGCTGTTCCTTTTCTTCATTTTGTCTTCTGCTCAAAATCTGGAACGCAATCCTTTTCTTGGTTTTGAAGTCTTGCATAATGTCATCCGGGGTGGTATAGGACATGAACGCCGCCCCATCAATGTGGTTCTCTTCCACCTTGGACCAGTCGTGTCCCGGGTTTGGCTTTCCAACAAACTCTATCACCTCCCTTACCGACCAGCTTGCAATGTGGGACCAGCAATGTGGGTTATCGCGCAGGTAAAGGATCTTGCGAGCAACGCCAACAGGAATGTTGGTGTCATTGACAAATGTAGCATGATCTTCATAGTCAAAGAGGATTTGTCCGTCCAGGCCTGGTAAACAATGCAGGTGGTTATCATCGGTTAGTTTGCACACCTCTTGCAGCCACTGTGTCACTTCGTCGACTGATGATGTGGGGCTGACTGCATGCAGAACTGGAAAACAAAAACACAAATATTGGTGGAGACTATTAAAAAAAAAGAAGCAAAATGGCAAGCCACATAAACATGTGTACAGGTTTTTAAAAAACACCAAAAAACCCACCACCATATGTGATGGTGCATGGGAAAAACCTACATAAGTCGCTCAGAATGTTTTTAGCAAAAGCCAAAAATAGTCAACAACCCCCCAAAATATTAATTTTCTATTTAGGGCATATTTATGTCTATTTTTATGTGTTTTACCAGTATCCACAACATGTAAGACAATTTTGAATGATTTCTTTGTTTATTTGATTGTTTTCTAAATCAAGTCAACAGAAACAAAGAGGCCAACTTGTAGCTAAATGGTGTTTTTGGATGGGTCAGAGAACGTCAGGAGTGAGTAAGATGCTGTAGTCGAACTACTTCTAGAAGACTTGGACTCAGTCTAGGTCTTATGTTCCGAACACAAGAGACGGGAAAAGTTTTCAGAAAACGGCCTTTAAAATCGGCGGGGTAGGATGCCGCGAGGTTATCGACCGGCCGAACCGGAGTGGACGACAACATGCTAAAAACGCGAAGGTTTGACAGGCTCGAAGTCAAACTAAGTAGAAAACGGCCAGAAAACCTCAACAGAGGTTGAAAAGTGAAAATGGGTGGGCCAAATCGACACTTACCCGTAGGCACAACACAACACAAGACCAGAAGAAAAATCTTAAGATAAAACAAAGTCACATAAAACACAAGGTGTTCAGGTAGTATTTGGTCCTTTAATGAAAGTAAATATACAGACGTTTCATATGATACATACGTTATCGATGTAAAAAGAAAGACTGACAGACAGCAAGCAAAAAGTAAGAGTTCAAAATAGAAAGAGAAGACTGAGTTGAAATTCAGATATAAAAGGAAGACTGAGTAGATATTTCTAGAAAAAAAAAGAGAAAAAAGGGAGTAGGAAGGGAGTAGGGCAATATTCATGGCAAAGTTGAGAGAAAGATACTGAGTAAGTGTTAACTCTAAGAAAATAAATGTATACAAAAAGTTAGAAAATGTTACTTGTGAAAGGAGCTCACACACACACACACACATATATATATACATGCACACACACACAAATACTATGCATAAGCACTGCACATTTCCAAACAAGAATATCAGCATATGATTTAAACAAAATGCTGCCAGCACAAGCACCATAAGCAATTCCTTAAAGTAAAAAGAGGGGGCAGGAGGGGCAAACGAAGGGCCACTTTCCTTCTTGTCCTCATAAAATTTTGGGCAGTCACAGAGAACCTAGTTACTGCATTGTATGGGTCATCATGCATCCCGCGAGGGGTGGACCGGGGAGGGGAGGCTTGTAAGGTGGGGTGGGGTGGGGGGGTGGGGGAAAGCACGAAGGAGTAGACACACCAAGGGAAGCAAGGTACCACCGGGGTGCACAAAGCACCTCGTATGATGCAGGGAAAAGTCCCAAACGTCACTGATGATGTAGGAATTATTCCTTGGTATTCAGGCCGGCAGGAGAGATTGTTCCCAGACGCTTAATCAGCCATAATTCACAGAATTTCCGGTTGGTCATCCCCCCTTTGATTTGCCATACTGCGGCGACTTTTGCATTGTCAAGGGAATGCCCAGGGCTGTTAAAATGGGCACCGATTGGGTCATTGTATGCCAGTCGCATCGATCGCAAATGTTCAGTAAATCTGTCATTGAGTGTTCGATATGTTTCCCCGACGTACAGTCTGTGACACTTGAAGCATGATATGATATAAACCAGATTAGAGGACTGGCAGGTGAAAGATGATCTGGTGGAAAATTTCCCACACGGGCCTTTGAAGGTGGTGTCAGAGACGTCTGTATATTGACTTTCATTAAAAGGACCAAATACTACCTGAACGTCTTGTGTATTATATGTCTACGATTGGTCCTAGTGGTCATCTAATTATTTTCAAGTATATAAAACAAAGTCCGTAACTGAAGGAAGAAACTGAAGAAAATTTCTGCTATCACACAAAAACATCCGTCTTCCAAGGAGCTTGAAAGAAAAGTGAGCTCATTGCTTAAACAGGAAGTAAGCATGATTGGGAGTTGGGGTGATAAGACAACACCAATTTCTGTCTTCCAAGCTGAACTTAGACAAATATGCACTTGTAGTGGAATGGTAAGGATGATAGAATAGATTGTACCTTCTAGGCCCGATTTCTGCAAACGATCTATTTCGAATGTCAAACTTCAAATAATTAGAAAATAAAAACTAGACAAGATAACTCAAATTCAGTTTTCTGTGTATTAATAAGGAATCTTTGCTCCATCATGAAAAATTGAAATCTCAATTTATGCCATGTTTTCCCCATGCACTGTCACATATGTGGCCAAGATATGTCAGTACCACCCCAGCAATGCGATTCTGATATTTCTTTTTGTAACTAAGAACAATCAAGTTTGCCATGGATGTTGGAGCTTTCATTAAGATGACAAAATGATCAAATACCTTTCTGGTTTAAATACACATACACACATTCTCTCTCTCTCTCTTTCTCTCTCTCTCTCTCTCTCTCACAACATGCTTCCTTCCTTAGAAAGAAAGGTGGCAGAGTGGTCAGGCGGTTACCAGCCAATGCAATGCATGAGTGACTGGTGCTTTGAACCCAAGCCTCACCTTTTCTTTCCAGTTTCACAGGAACAATCGAACTGATCATCGAATCCTTCGGATAGGGACTTAAAGCAAGTCTGACCTGAGCGCTTTATGCATGCAAAACAAAACCACACACACAAAAAAAAAGAATTGAAAGTCGATAAGAGCAAGGAGAATCCCTCTGTCTGGTATACATGTACCATATTGACAGCTACATTTACTGAGTTATCCCCCTCTCACCACCATTCTCTCCTAGACTCCCCCCCCCCCCCCCCAAGAAAAAAAAGGGTGCACTTGCAGCGCTATGCTCTCCAGGTGGGAGGAGCCCAAACTTCGCAGAGACTTGTCTCTTGAGACTACACACACACACACACACACACACACAGAGTAACAGCTTCGTTCACATTGTCAAAGAATCCAGAAGATTAAACAGGGGACAACACACCAAACTGCAATACACAACACAGAATTGCGATATACTGCTTCGTCCATACACAGGTGCAACTACACAAATTGAAAAAACCTGAAAGGCAGGGGTTCCAGGGATAATGTCCCCCTGCAGTTGAAGCAAAAATTTATGAAGGTATTTTAGTTTGCTTTTTCCACAATCTATACAAATGTATATTATAAGGTGTTTGAAAAACACAGTACCATATTTTTCGGATCATTAGGCGCTGCTGTGTATAAGGCGAATAGGGCAATTTTCAAAAAAAATCTGAAAAAATTAAAGTAAAAGGCGCACTCGTTTATAAGGCGATACACACCTCGCAAAAGAAAGTCGAAGTTTGAAGCCTGTACACGTCGTGAAAACGCATACCTACCGCCATTACTGCTGTCATAAATGAGAGTTGGCTCCCTTCTCAAATAATCGACCTTCCGTTTTTGTGACTTCCGGTTGTTGTGTTTGGACTTTTCTTTACGAAAACTGGTAGAATTATGGCATTTTAAGCTCTACAACGATGCTTTTTACATCCAATGAAGGGTTATGGCATCTGTTGGACAGTATCTCGGATGATAATAGGGATTTTGAAGCATTTTAACGTGAGTATTCGTCGTATCGGCGACTCGTTGCCACTTTCGATGTCTGACTCACAGTAGACTGTACTGAGTATGGCAATCATTGCCTCTTTTCTCTCTCTCTGTTTTGTTCACTAATAGGGCGCCCTCATTTATTAAGCGCATTGGTCAAAATTGGAGAAAAAAATATCGCCTTATAGTCCGAAAATTACGGTACACACACTAAGATCTGGTTTGACAGATTTAAAAAAAAGGAACTTCCTGTTCTGGTAAAATTCAACAACAGGAAATCCTTGTATACCAGGAAAAGTTGCACCCATGTCCATAGAATGTCTTCAAAAGCACATTGTTGTGTACGTCCATTCACATGTTATTTACCTGGTTTATCGGTGGATGGCTGGGCAGTGAAGATAGCCTCCCCTGCCTCTGTGATCTGATGCTCGACACCTGCACCAGACTGCACTGCTGGCTTTGCTACTGAGCCACCATCGGGCATCTGAAACCAAACACACGCTAAACTTCACTTTATAGAGTACTGAGGGGGGTTGCGTACCCCTTAAGCCATTATCGTAATCAATTTGTGGATCTCCAGTTCAATATTGGAAAAGATTTAGACCACCAGCATCTGTTAAAATGTTTCTGCTTCCACTATATCAACGCTCTGCTTTGTAACTGAAATCGTTTTCTAGAAGCAAACGGATTTCTGACGACTGTAACAATTTGGTCATTACGTTCCGGTACGGGGCCTTTGCTGTTTTCCAAGCAATTTTCAAGCCCTGGAAAAGGCCCTGTCAACTTTCCAGAAATTTTCAAGGTTTAAAGGACCCTGTACGAACCCTGGACTTACCAACGTCGAGTCTGATGTTGATTGAGTTTCTGTGTGAGGTTCAGCAGCCTCAGTCACTGTCTGCTCCTTCTCTCCTGACAGTCTATCTTCTTCTTGCTTCTTGGCCTTCTTTCTCATTCTTTTACGCGCTGACTTTGATTGAGGTTGGTCTAGTCTGTCGTTGGTTTGAACTTCGTCGGATTGCTCTGGGACTAAGTTAGGAACGCTGGATGTCTCCTGAAAACAAGGCGCACACACACACACACATTCATTGTGGAACCCATTGACTTAAGGGCAAGAAGAAATTTCAATTTAAACGTGAAATATTGTATTGTTTTACACACTCACTCTCACACACATAACTTTTTTTCTAAAAATCAAAGTTAGGACACACACAAACATTTAATGAATTAAATTTATTACTGGAAAATATTAACTTAAGAAAGTCAAAATATTTTAATTGTTTAGGCCTCTGGCACATTAACAATCGGCAATGGTGGGGGAAGGGACCAAAAACGATAATGGAATTTGATTTCACATAACAGCCGCTATCCAATTGTCATGATAACATGGAATCCATATTGTGGAAAAGCAGAGAGAGAGAGAGAGAGAGAGAGAGAGAGAGAGAGAGAGAGAGAGAGAAAAACTTGAAAACTTGAACTTTATTTTTCAAGGATAAAGATTTTAGGCAACGCCTAGTCTTCCAATCTGTCCTTGGTACATATACGAACATAGAATACAAACATGGCAAGGCATGATATTACACATACAGATTTGAACATAAAGGTAGCACCTTTGTACATATACGAACATAGAATACAAACATGGCAAGGCATAAAATTACACATACATAATTGAACATAAAGGTAGCAAAGCAGGTATTATGATAAAGACAGGTTGAAATACGAATTTATAGAATTACGTACGCACAGGTATAATTGATAATACTTGTGCGGGCATACATGCGTGTAAACATACACCATGCACATACGCACAGATATGTTGAAGCACGTATAAAAGAACTGTACATTTTAGAACAGGGCAAACTAATGCAGCCTATGGTATGAAACCGGTAGCAATTAGCAATAAAGTGCGGACAATTTAAACATTGATTTTAGCACATTGTTGGAGAATAGTAAACAAACAGAGTGATGTGGAATACATGACATCGTAATTAGCACTAGAGCGTATCGGGATATATAATATATGAAGAAAAAAAGAAAAAACAAAAAAAATCATGGAGGGGCGAATGTGACTCGTTTTGAAGGTTGAGATAGAGGAGCATGATCTAATGTCGGACTGAAGGGAATTCCATATGGAGGAACCCGAGAAAGTAAAACTTGACTTGAATTTATCTATTCTTGTGTGTGGTAGAATATAGTTACTTGAACCATAGCGATGTGAGGCTTGTGTAAGTAGATTTTTCAGGTATTGTGGAGCTAAGTCATAGTGTACTTTGTACATGAGAATGGCTTTATTATAGCTAAGCTGTGATTGCAGTGGAAGTATGTTTAACTGGGCTTGTTTTTCTGCTGTACTGAGTTCAGGATCAGGAAGGATTATTTTAGCTCCCCTTTTGTGCATAGAATTGAGTTTTAATAGGTGACAATTAGCAGCAGAGTCCCAGACTACAGATGCGTAGTTAATGTGGGAGAGACAGTGGGCATGAAAAAACATCGTGCGTGCGTCTATATCTATGAAGGGTGTAAGTTCTTTTAGTAGGAATAAGCTGCGAGCAAGTTTATGTGTAATCTTTTGAATATGGAGTTGCCATTTTAGTTCGTCATCTATTATCACTCCCAGGACTCGGTGCTCGCGTACTTGGTCTATAGCATTGTCATTAATATGAACATTTAAAACTAGAGGTTCTATTTGATGTTTTTGTCTTGAGGTAATTAACATGCTTTTGGTTTTTTTAGGATTGAGGACCATAAGGTTTTGGTAACACCAATCAGAAACATCATGCAAAGCTGACTGAAGAGAGGTTTGAATCGAAGACAGGTTTGATGCACTAGAATGGAGAGAGGTGTCATCAGCAAAGAGATCACACGAGACAGAGTCAGCCGATATTAATAAAGGTAGATCATTAATGAATAGGCAGAATAGAAGAGGCCCTAAGACTGATCCTTGGGGTACACCAGCCTTTATGATCTCAGTGCACGAGTTTGTGCCATTACTAAAAACAAACTGTGTTCTATTAGTAAGATAAGATGCAAAGAAAGAGATCGTGTTTTCGTCTCGTAAATATAGCGCCAGTTTTTTAAGTAGTATTTCATGATTCACAAAATCAAACGCTTTCTTAAAGTCTAGGAATACAGAGCCTGTCATTTTGCCTTGGTTGATTGCTGAAAGCCATGTGTCACATAGGTGGACTAGGGCAGTTTGACACACAGAGAGAGACAGAGAGATAGAGAGAGACAGAGAGAGAGAGAGAGAGAGAGAGACAGAGAGAGAGAGAGAGAGGGGAGGTCTTTGCAAAATCTTGCTTTGCTTACAATCACTCCACCATTTCCACACAACACGACTATTACCTTTGATACGTTCAGTGGATGCTGCTGGCTGACAACAGTTGGCTTGTCGCCTTCAATCCCACTTCCCTCCCCTTTGGATGTCATTGCCTGTTTCCTCCTCAGCAGCGCTGTCCGTCCAATAGCAAAAGATGACATTCAAATACATATGAAAACAAACAAGCAAGAACATTTAAAAATAATAAAAGCACTGGGCACCAACTGACAAGTATCAAACAAGATTTGCTGTTTATGGCAATTGCGACGTGAATTGAATTGTTCATTCACTGTTTGTGTAAAGCTCAGCATAAGATAATGACTATCCTTAAAACATTTTCATTAAAAGAAAAAAAGAAAGAAAAAATTACAAATCTGAAATAATTCCTGGTTCATTTAAAAGCAAGGAATAGCAAGCCTAAGATATTTTCTGGTACATTTAAAAGAAAAAAATTGCAGACCTTAAACATTTCCTACTTCATTTGAACACACACACACACACATTTCATGACTTCTTTCCAATAATTGTGCTGGATGGAGAATGTTTTAGTTTGCGTACACAAGGGCTATGTGTGTGTGTGTGTGTGTGCATGTCATGTGTGTTTGTGTGCGTGTTTGGGGTGTGTGGAGTGTGGAGGATTGAGCAAGTGCCTGGGTGTATTGGTTGGTCTTTGGTGTGAGAATATAATTTAACGTAAATGGGGTTTTAACGAAATCTGTGCATTTTGCTTTGCTTTTGTACGTTAAGGTTTGTCCATAGTTCACCCTTCTAGTGTCTGCGGTTTGTTTTTATCGATGCATAATTTTAGTGAAATCGTAAAGCGCTTAGAGCTTCAAAATCAAGCGTTCTATAAATGTTCATAATAAATTTAAAAAACAATAAACAAACAAAAACATCGCAACAAAACTTCTGCTTCACTTAAAAGAAAACAGCAGCAAACATTCAGTATATTTTTAGTTCACTTTGAAAAATATAAAGACATAGCTAAAACAGTATCTGGTTCGTTTAAAAGAACACAATCACAGACCTTTACTGTTGGTTGGCTCTTGCTGGAGAACTTGGTCGCAGTCGCTGATGCATTCATCCCACTTTGATAGCTTCAGGTCTGTAACTCACAGAAATGGTCGTCCAAAGCTTGAATCCTTGTGTTTTCCTCTTAGCACAATAATTGTGATTATTACAGGGTTCGTACAGATCTGCGTTAAAAAAATTCCAGGACTTTCCCAGGACCAGTTTACTAAATTTCAAGGACTCAATCTGGCATACCGGTCAATGTCGGTTTCGTTCCTGCCTGAGTTGCTTGTGCTTCTGGCCTCGACAATGGCTTTTTACAGCACTCTCGTCCATGCTGGTGATGTCAAAGTTCTTTTTGCACACTGTGCAGTTAGCTTTCAGTTTTGAACTATCTGTTGACGGAGCTAACCAGCTCTGATATTCTTTTTTTTTGCAGCCAAACATCGTTGAAAATGCAGTCTCCATTTTGTTGGAAAACGGAAGTACAGTAAAGGGAAGTAACTTCAGCGGCAGACAACTCACGCAAATGTCGTCTGCTATGATCGTGATCAGTATGACCTTAAAAGTTTTTTGTTTGTTTTTTATTTGAATTTAGTTTTAACCTTCAATTATTTTTTGTGGAGGAGAGATTTTGACTTTGATGGATTGAGATTAAGGACGTGGTCAGACGATTCTGAAAATTCCAGGACTTTTCCAGGAGTCTTGGGGCCTTTGCTGTTTTTCAAGCACTTTTCAAGCCCTGGAAAAGGACATGTCAATTTTCCAGTACTTTTTAAGGTTTCAAGGACCCTGTACGACTACGAACCGTTATTAAAACATGCACTACCGGAGTATAAGGCGATACTTTTTTCCCCAGACTGACACCCCAGCGCCTTATAACTCTCTTGTGCGGTGAACGGTCGTGAACGTTTAAAAAAAAATTCGGATCGGAAACGTCTAGAACGTTCGGGAACGTACAGATTCCACGTGGCCGGTTTGGGCGCTTCCATTTTGTTTCTATCACATGGCAGTCACGTGAGCGCTTCAGCCTCGCTTTCGCTATGGATTACACTTCCGTCCTGTTGCTTGCAATGGCTTCTAGGCCGATTGGTTTGAAAGATATGAATTTTTGAAAATTAGTGACCGACTTCGGCATTTTCCAATATGTATGACGAACAGTTATGGCGTCCATTGACTGAGGAAAGCGATGAATAGTCCTATTTTTGTGAAATATGGGACTTATGAGATCGCGAAGTGATGAGTAAGGAGTGTATTCTGACCTATTTCGGCAGCGAGCTTGTGCTTGTTCGATCGATGCAAATTTTTGAAGTCGTGTTACTGACATCAGCATTTTCCCGACTTTTACATCATGGATGATGAGTCGTTATTGCATCCACTGAGTGATGACAGCGATGAAAATTCCTTTTTTTGTGAAAGATAGGAATTATAAGATCGTGAAGTGAAAGGTAAGTGAATGATTTTGATCTACATTTCCATTTTAGTCGTCTTAGGCTTCAACAGTCTGCAAAAGTAGGCAGTGAATGACTAGTGAATGCAGTTTGCGACTACACTTTGGCATTTTGATTTTTTTTGTGGAGCCATGCATCCCCATAACATCTTGAAATTCATTTTGCAAATCAGACAGACATCTCGGCAACACATTCAAAACAAAAAAACACAAAAATCTGGTAGGGTATATTTTATTTTTTTATTTTTCTGACGCTACCCCCCCCCCCCCCCTTTTGTACGGAGTGACGTCCCTTGGGTTAGGATTTCAGAGGTGATTGAGAGCACAGAGCGTCAGGCACAAGAGGGATAATTATAAAGTTAAACGAGACTTACCTGAAGTCGAAGTTTAACTGGAATTATATTGAGTGTGCTGATGGGAAGAGGTATACACACTCTGACCAAGTGAAAACGTGAGATGCGCGCCCGCCGGATTAGCCAGACTTTAGCCACATGTGGTCCCTGATAAATATCTAAGGGTGGGGATTTAAATATCTGAAGGGTGGGTATGTGTGTATCTCTTCCCAACAGCACACTCAATATAATTCCAGTTAAACTTCGACTTCAGGTAAGCCTCGTTTAACTTTATAATTATATCTCGTATGCTGATTGGTCAGAGGTATACACACTCTGACCAAGTGAAAACGTGAGACTTCAGAGTCGGGGACCACATGTATTATACAAACATATACGTGCTCACACTTTTTGTTATAGCTCACCTTGCTAACTTATTTTGAAGTGGTTTTGCCAACAAAGCTGTCCAAGACTAATTGATTCAAGAACCTCCTTTGTTCTTTTGCACTCTCCTCTCTGCTGCTTTGCAGTTTTGTGGTAGAATCTACTGAAAGTGCTTGCGTTTGACCAGCCAGCGGCCTTGAGGACACATTCCATTGATACGCCTCTGCTTATCATTGCTGTGGTGCTTGCGCTTCTAGTTGAATGAGGAGTGAATTTTGCTGTGTCCACACCAGCAACGCATAATACGGTTTTAATCCATCTAGAAATGGTGTCCCTGGACACAGCCCTGTATGGTCTCACACAAGTGATAAAAAGTTGTTTTCCAACCCTCAACTCTGCAGTCCTGTCTATGTACAGTTTCAGATGATGAACAATGCATAGTTTTTTGTTCTCAAAAGCTTCTATTTCCAGTGGCCTGACATGGACACCTGGTCTGGATTGTTTAAGTAGTGAACTATATACAACCACACATTTAGTATTGTACATTTTTACATCGTCTATGGTCAGTTGGTGGATTGTCTGCCCTCTCTGACCTGACAACAACACAAGGAGCATGACTGTTCTGTAAGTGAGTCTTTGCAGTCAATTGTTCTGCATATGGCCACTGCTCAAGCGTGTTTAGAACAATATCTACATCCCATGTTTCACTGTATTTTGGTAGTGCTGGTCTATTTTGAAACACACCTTTTACCACTCTACAAACAACAGGATGGTTGCCAATAGAGTCAGAGTCTTTGGGGTTTAGAAACGCAGCGATAGCACTTCTAGCAAGATTAACCATACTATAGCTAGCACCGTCTGAGTACAGTTTTGTGAGGAAATTAGAGACATGCACATAGTTAGGGTTTGTGATTTCATTTTCTCTTACAAATTCTAGCCATTTATTAATGTATGTGTTGTACGACTTTTGAGTATTAGGCCTCCATGAGTTTAAGACTAGATTGGTGCATTCTGTGGTCAATCCTGCTTTCATGAGCACTGGCCTGAGACTTTGCAGACCAGCAGATCCAGTCGGCGTTTCTGAAGAAGTGGGTGGATCATTGTGGGGTGGCTTGGAAGATGAAGAAGCCTGTCAAGTTTCATAGGACCGTTGCACATGAGGCGTTGTATCACGGGGTACCAGGGTTGTGCAGGGAGTCACTCAAGCCTTGTATCACTTTCCCAAAGACGGTGGGTGAGTTCAAAACATTTGAACTGAGTAAAGTGCACCTCACCTATGCTGGTCAAGGTATGTCCTTTCTCTGCCTTTACCGACCTCCACCTAGTAAGGGCAACAAACTGAAAACCTCTCAGTTCATGGAAGAGTTTCCACAGCTTTTGGACTCTTGTGCACTGTCTAACTCAAACACTGCCATCCTAGGTGATTTTAATTTCCATTATGATTCTACCTCAGACTGTCATATAAAGATGTTAAAGGACTTGCTTACTACTCACAGTATGTGTCAGTTGATCGACAAGCCCACTCACAAATCACACCACATTATTGACTGGTTGATTGTTGAGGAAGAGAACTCTGACACAATCCTTGACCTGTGTGTGACAGACCACCTAGTGTCTGATCATTTTCCCATTTCCTTTTCCCTAAACATAAAAAAGCCTGGACCCCAAAAACGTACTGTTACGTCAAGAAACCTGCGCGCAGTCGACATGACAACCTTCAAAAATGATGTGGCAACACTCCAGTTTGGCGAGGAGGACCCTGTTACTGATTACAACCAGGGTCTGAAAGCAGTACTCGACAGACACGCTCCCCTTACGACTCGCTGTGTAACAGACCGGCCTTCTGCACCTTGGCTCACGTTGGAAGTGAAGCAGTCCAAGCAACAATGTCGACAGGCAGAGCGTCAGTGGAGGAAGACACACCTGGTGGTTCATCGACAGATGTTTCAGCAACGCAGAGAGGACACTAAGGACTTGATCAGTGGTCAGGACAGTTCACACTAGCGCTAGGGTAGAATAATGCACAACTAGCAAGCCGTGTTCAATTTGGTGGGTCATCTTACGGGGAAGGGTAAAGACAATAGTCTACCAAACAACATACCAGCTGATCAGTTACCTGATGCGTTCTGTGACTTTTTCACTGATAAAATTGTACAGCTCAGGGCAGAACTTGACAAAGCAGGTGGAAGCCCATATTTTTCTGTCTTTACTGGAAAACAAATGCTTGATTTTACACCAGTGACAGAAGAGCAGGTTAGGGTTATTATTGTTAATACACCCAAAAAATCCTGCAGCCTTGACCCCATCCCAGCAGATCTCATGTATCAGTGTCTTGATGAGTTAATACCTGTTATCACCACCATTGTCAATAACTCCTTGAGTACTGGCACTGTACCCTCTTCTTTCAAAAATGCTATTGTGACACCTCTGTTGAAAAAGTCCAATCTCGATCCAAACGTAATGAAGAATTACAGGCCTGTGTCAAAGTTGCCTTTTGTTTCTAAAATCTTGGAGAAGGTTGTTCTGTGTCAACTGCTCAATCATTTGAGTCAGTCTGACTTGCTTGAGCTTTTCCAGTCTGCCTACAAGGCAAATCATTCCACAGAGACAGCTTTACTTCGTGTTGTCAATGATCTGCTCTCTGCTTGTGACAATGGTAATATATCTTTGCTATCCCTACTTGATCTGTCGGCCGCGTTTGATACGCTTGATCATAACATATTGCTTAAGAGACTACAAGTCTCTTTTGGATTGTCAACAAATTTTGTACTTGGTTCAAATACTGATTTTGTTGGATGCACAATGAACCCCAGCTTTTGAAAAAGAGTAGCGGTGTCAATGACATTCTGCATGCAGGCTTCTCTTGTAGCCCCTACCAGCAATGAATCATCTAAAAAAGATGTTGATATGTGGCCCTCTTTTCTGAGCAAAGCGAACACTGGTTTCAACAGTTTGGTGAACCACTGAGGTCCCGGAGCTAGTCCGTTTGGTAGTACATTGTATTCAAAACGTTGGTCTTTCCACACAAACCTCAGGAATTTTTTGTGTTCCTCATGAATGGGCACTGAATAGTATGCATCTTTAAGATCTATTGATGCCATGAAACAGTTCTTATGAATAAGGGTCAGAGCTGTATTGAGTGTTTCCATTTTAAAATGGTGGTAACAAACTTCTGAGTTGAGTCTACTTAGATTCAGAATCATACGATGTGTTCCATCTTTCTTGCTTCTAGTAAACACAGGGGAGAGTACTTCGCCTTCAGTGTGACTACATTGGGAGATGACACGCTTTGAAATGAGTTTTTGGACTTCTGAGTCAATGATCTGGCATTCACTAGGACTGACAGCTGGCGTTTTGTTAGAAGACAAGTTACTAAGAGTTCCTACAGGACAATTTATCTCTATCTTTGCTCCTTGAATCATTTGCAAAATCTCAGAATCAGACGAAATCTGTGCCCATTCATGATGAAAAAACATCAGCCTTCCTGACACAAAACTATCCACATCAGCCTCAAACGATCGTATCAAGCTTCTCACCTTTTCAGCTAGTGATAGGGAGACCAGCGGGAGTTGTGGCCCTTGTAGTGGCCTCGCCAACGTTTGTGATGCCCCCACTGCTGCCGTTTGTAGTGGGGAAACCCCCGACTTTTCCCTAAAAAACCGCCACGCCGACTGGAACCACTTTCGCTTTGCGCAGAGCCGTGGGCTTGATTTCCGCCTTGGGGTCGGTATGGCTTCTCTGGCTGGGTACAGCTCGCTGCTATCCGTTCAGCTTCTTTGATCTCTTTGAGCGAAATGCCTAGATCATCCCCAAAGAGCTGTGACGTGATGGGGATCGATTCGTCACAAAGTTTTGGTTTGCTGAGATACGGTCGAAGAGCATGGCGACGGCGGAAGGATATCTCGCGAGACGCATGTGTGCAGAGAGCAATAGAGTCTGTGCAGTTCTGTACCGCACCCGCCATTTTTTCACTCAGTTTCGAGTCTGTAGAGAGAATGATGTCACACGCTCGCGCAGTGGCAGTGGCAGCTTTGATGATCGCGCGCTGAATGTGTTACTTCAAATCTGTTTTCACAGCCGCGTCTAGAAGTTTGTTCCAAATTCCAGGGTTGACAATTGGCACAACGAGGCTTGCACAGTTTTCCGGTCTGTTGTAGATTTCAGATGTCTTCTTTTGGTCTGCAGCTTTGAGTTTCTCCTTGAAGCGACCGTCAATTATTTTCGCCAGTCCTGGTAGCACTTTTTCGCCAAGTTTCTCTTCTTCCGAATCGATCTCTGCCACGATCCTTTCTAGTAATTCAATGTCGTGATCGACTTCTTGATGGTCCGGTTCTTGAGTGCTGTATGTTTTCACCAGGTTCTCTTCTAAATCGTCAAGATTCGATTCTTCATCATTGACAACAATGGTGTTGTCTGGTTCGGATGAGCGAGACGACCGCCCTTTTTTTGGGTCACTTGGGCCCGTGTGCGCGTCCGAGATGGCGCGATGAACAAGGTTGCAGAGAGCCTCGAATTTCTTTGTCCAATTTGCATCCAATTCTTGCACCATGTTCATAATATCCTCGGGTTTCGGGGCTATGGGTTCGGAAATGCCCTCCCGCGAACTCGGAGAAGCCATGGCTTCTGGTAGAGCCACGAAATTGACCGCTGAATAGGGTCGACCGGTTATTAGTTCAGTAGGCTTCTGAGAAGAGCCGACCGGCCAAATTAGATTCCCAGCGCGAGTCAAACGATGGTAATGAATAAAGCACTCTCTTGAAATGTGAAATGAAAACACTGACCTGATTTCCGACGAGTAGAACGTCACAAACACACACACATAGAATTTAGACCATTTTTACAAGTTTACAAGTTTAAACAACTTAGGATGGGACAATAACTAAAACACAAAACTAATATTCTACGGAGCACTCCTGGCTGCGTCTGGCACCTCCGGAATCCTGGCGCAAACTGGCTAATCCGGCGGGCGCACATCTCACGTTTTCACTTGGTCAGTGTGCATACCTCTGACCAATCAGCATACGAGATATGAGTAATAATGTAGTAAGAAAATATAACAAAATCTGAATTTTGTCTAATATTTGGATGGTGCGCCCTGTAGTCTGAAAAGTATGGTACCATTTTTATCATTTCTTTTTAAGAGGAGAGAATGTAGGAGCTGTAACAGCTTACAATGCGCTAATTACTGACAGCATATAACTTCTACTAGTTCCACTACTACCACTACTGTTTCCTCATATCCTTCTCCTCTTTCTTTTACTTCTTATTTTTGTTCTTGTTATCATAATCATCAAGCATTACAAGGATGCCTGCAGACTTGGGAGGACACAGCAGCCGACCAAAGCAAATGGCGAAGCTTCAGGGACAACTGAAGGAAGGAGGAGAACAGGTCCACAACCTGGCTGAGGAGAACAGAGCCCGAAGAAAGGCAAGCAGCAGGGGAAGCAACCCATAGCTGCCAACCTTGGAGAAATTAAATTCCTGACAAAAAGTATGGGGATTCGGGGGCCTTCAGCGGCCCCCGGTAGGATCCAGGAGCAACGTCCATGGTGGGGCAATGTCCCTGAAGTTAAAGGTTTTCTATGAACTGAAGCTGCAAATATTGACTCTTCGTTTTTTGCTTTTTTTAAACTACACTTTGATAGATAAAGGTATCAAATTTGAATCAATATCTTTTATATAAAAAAAAGTCTATGAAAAATCCTACTTTTAAAGTTCAACTGACTGCATGTTCAACTTAAAACTAAGAAAATGCATTAAAAAAATTCCTTCAGTGCCCCTATCCTTCCTTGGAAATGTCAAAATCAGGAAAATCAGATAGTTTTCTGGATTTTCCTGACAGACTTTAGAAATCTGGACATTCCTGATAAATTCCTGATAGTTGGCAGCTATGAGCAACCCCTCATCCAGCCACATCTGCACATGTTGTGGTAGGGACTGCCACTCCAGAACAGGGCTGACAACCCCTCATCCAGCCACATCTGCACATGTTGTGGTAGGGACTGCCACTCCAGAACAGGGCTGACAACCCCTCATCCAGCCACATCTGCACCCCTTGTGGTAGGGACTGCCACTCCAGAACAGGGCTGACAACCCCTCATCCAGCCACATCTGCACCCGTTGTGGTAGGGACTGCCACTCCAGAACAGGGCTGACAACCCCTCATCCAGCCACATCTGCACCCGTTGTGGTAGGGACTGCCACTCCAGAACAGGGCTGACAACCCCTCATCCAGCCACATCTGCACCCGTTGTGGTAGGGACTGCCACTCCAGAACAGGGCTGACAACCCCTCATCCAGCCACATCTGCACCCGTTGTGGTAGGGACTGCCACTCCAGAACAGGGCTGACAACCCCTCATCCAGCCACATCTGCACCCGTTGTGGTAGGGACTGCCACTCCAGAACAGGGCTGACAACCCCTCATCTAGCCACATCTGCACCCATTGTGGTAGGGACTGCCACTCCAGAACAGGGCTGACAACCCCTCATCCAGCCACATCTGCACCCCTTGTGGTAGGGACTGCCACTCCAGAACAGGGATGACAACCCCTCATCCAGCCACATCTGCACCCGTTGTGGTAGGGACTGCCACTCCAGAACAGGGCTGACCGGTCACAGCAGACACTGTTCTGAACAATAATACCAGCACGGTCCCTGGCTAAATCTAAGGCACACTATCCATTGTCGACATGAACTGACAGAGACCTACTACTACTATTACATAATCATCATTACCATTGCTTAAAGGTGGACCCTGACGGATGAGTTTTTGCCAGAAACACGTCGAGATCACCAGAAAGACAGCCTTTTCAAGGATAGGAACACTCACTTTGCTCCGGTTTCCTAGAAATTAAACCGTCAAAACGGCGATTCCTCCTTGGCAGAGATGCCGGAGAGAGTAGCCATTTTCGATGGGGTGGATGGAGGTCACTCATTGTGCTGAAGTGCTTTCTTTTTTTGTAGTGCCGCCCAAAAAAATTGGAGCTATTTCCTTTGTTGTGAGTGAAACTCATTTAGATAAACTGCATAAGATTTTTTTTTAAAGAAAAAAAAGGCTTGTATTGCAAAAATTTCATGCAAACGATTTGGCGGCCATTAGAAAAGAGACAGCACACGCCTTCTCTTTGGGTGAAAGAATTTGACTTCCAGCACCTCCGCCAAGGAGGAATCGCCGATTTGACAGTTTGATTTCAAGGAAACCAGAGCAAAGTGAGTGTTGCAATCTCTGTAAAGAGTGTTTTCCTGGTGATCTCGACGTGTTTCTTGCAAAAACTCATCCGTCAGGGTGCCCCTTTAATGTGCTCACACAGAAGAAGAAAGAAAAAACTCACAGCACTGTGCCCGGTTGTTGTATGCGACCACCAGTGGAAACTCATCAATGCTGACTGAGTAAAGCGCCACTGCAGCTTTATACTTCTCAACCTTGTACATCTGTAATCATCATCATCATCATCATCATGTCAATGACCATGTCATATCTTTGTGCGTTCTGTAATCTAGCCTTTGTGGTATTAATGCCTCTAAATATTGGAGCATTTGCATTTATCATCATCATGTTAAAGACCCCCCACATCACGTGTCACATTCCCTCTTATGCTAGGAAGATTTCTTACCAGCTATAAGAGGGAAAACATGTGGAAACCGTGATTTTGACACGTGACGTGGTGGGTCTCTTTAATCACTCATTATCTTCATACTCCTCGTCATCAGTACCATCATCATCACCACCCTCATCCTTGTAACAATCATTATTATCATCATCATTATCATGTGAATTCCTGGCAAAATACAAAGCAGTTGCAGCTTCACACTTTTTATCGTAGTACATCAGCAAAATAGACCAAAGTCGTTTTAAGATTAAAGACATATATTATATATATTCGCGAACATGTATTGGACTAGGAGCACTATGATTGCGTGCACATTTTGCAAAGATAATGACTATATAAAACTACCAAAACAAACTACAAAACACAAGCTAATTGGAATTAACCAAACCATTCTACCTTGTTGCCATCTTCCTTCAGTTCTTCTGCCTTCTTCCTCCTCTCTCCCTCTTCATCTGTCCCTCCTGCAGTCAAAAACATCCATCAAATATCACATTAGGATTAGGATTAGGATTAGGGACGAAAATAATATATCCGTTAGGCTTTCAAAGTCCCATCTTTGTGTTTTTTGCTTTATTTTTATATACTCAAGGTAATACAAAGGTTTTTGTGATGAATTAATCATCGTATTCCACGCATCATTTAGAACTCGGCTGAACCATAAGTCATTGCAATAGGAATTGTTCGGAAACAATTAAGGGGAGTAATTTCATGGTGTGTAGGAGTTATCTTGCCTAATGGGCAGCTTAGGACGATAAATTGACCGCCAGAGGGCAGTCCAACCATTAGAGGCTTATCACGCGCTATTCTTAGTTGGGCGTAGTGAGAGAGAGAGAGAGGGAGATGAGTCCCACCCTCTTGATGTAATGAATTTTAATGACAATATTTTGTTTGGTAACTATAATTGCATATCACACATTCAATTAATGTTCTTTCAGTTACGTCGTATTTCTGTCATGTTGTTGCACCTAACACACATTTCTCTTCTGGGAGATAATAAAGCAAACTTGAAGTTGAAGTTGAACACACACCACAAAGGGATACACTAACCCTGATCCGCTCCCCCCAGTCCCTTCACGGCGTAGTGTAGAGTGGAGCCCTCCTTGATATCTGGCAAGGTCTGCTCCGACAGCACGTGCCCCTCGACAGTGACATGAAGGTGTCGCGACGGCACGTCTGTCGCTGCTGACACCAGTGCCAACACCTCTGTGGCAGTCGGCGACACGGGAACAAGCAATGGCACAGTGGTGTGACCTCTGACAAACACCTGCACTGTGTCCTGAAAACAGTCTGCATGTGCTCAGATTCGACATACGCCCCAGAGTCATACTGTAATTAGAACTCAGATTTCGTAAGTCAGTGACAACTATAAAATGCAATCATTAAAACTCAGATAATATGACAAATATCTCATCAAGAGCCATATTTAGAATACAGATCTGACAAGTAGCAAGTGCCACAGAACTCAGATCAGACAAGTAACAAGTGCCACAGAACTCAGATCAGACAAGCAGAGCTTAATCTAGGATTTCTGAAAAAGGGGGGCAGTCCCCCCCCCTCATATCAAAAAAAGGGGGGCACTCCCCCCTATCCAACCCCACATCACATACATAAGAACCAGCACATCCCTGCCTCAATCTTCGTCAGCCACGGACACTTTTTCAACCAGTCATTTTGGAACCGATGTTCCTTTGCACTGCCACTGTTGTCATTCTTTTCTGACGTTTTAGATATAGAAGCCTTTTCTTCGAGGTCTTCACACTCGCTTGGAACATGATTTTTTGTTTTCACTTTGCCTCCGCGAAAATCAAAATCAAACAGGGTCCCTGCCTGCTTCATTTTGAAGAACACTCAAGATGGCGGCCGAAACTCGCAACTTCCTGTCGGTAGAACGAGAAGAACGCGATTGGTTTATTAACACTAACATTTTGTCAAGAACCAATGAAATGTCGAGAAATCCTTCGCTCATGCTCGATACTTTCAGTTTGTCCAGACGACGGGTTTAGCAGACGACGAAGGTCTTCCCGCATCTATCGGTAAAAACTGCGGGCCGTTCTGCTAATGTGCGGGACTCAGCCCGCTCCCTACGCCGATTATCGCGGGAAGGAACAAACTTTTGGGGGATTTTACCAATCCCGCGCTCTAGATTAAGCTCTGGACAAGTATCAAGTGCCACAGAACTCAGATCAGACAAGTATCAAGTGCCACAGAACTCAGATCAGACAACAAGTGCCACATAAATCAGATCAGACAAGTATCAAGCGCCACATAAATCAGATCAGACAAGTATCAAGCGCCACATAATTCAGATCAGACAAGTATCAAGCGCCACATAATTCAGATCAGACAAGTATTAAGTGCCACAGAACTCAGATCAGACAAGTAACAAGTGCCACATAAATCAGATCAGACAAGTATCAAGCGCCACATAATTCAGATCAGACAAGTATCAAGCGCCACTGAATTCAGATCAGACAAGTACGAGGAGCCATAGAATTCAGATTTGACAAGTATCAAGCGCCACATAAATCAGATCAGACAAGTATCAAGAGCCACATAATTCAGATCAGACAAGTATCAAGCGCCACATAATTCAGATCAGACAAGTATCAAGTGCCACTGAATTCAGATCAGACAAGTATCAAGTGCCACATAAATCAGATCAGACAAGTAAAAATTGAAGTATCAAGCGCCATAGAATTCAGATTTGACAACGATCAAGTGTCCTTTCCTAAGTATGAGACAACAATAATGTTGTTGTTAAAACTCAGATCTGACAAGTATCAAGTGCCATGATAGATAGTACTCAATATCTGAGCACAGGTCACATTGCACTGCTGAGGAGTCACTTTAGCAGAGTTTTGGTAAAGCTGTCCTGATCTAACATAAACAGCCTACCACTAACTAATTCCCAATTAAATAAATAACGGAAAGCAGAGTAGAGCCGATAATTAAATTAAAAATAAGTTGTAAACTGACAGGTACTCACTGTTGAGCCACTGACAGTGACACCCAAGTAAGTTGTAAACTGACAGGTACTCACTTTTGAGGCACTGGCAGTGACACCCAAATAAGTTGTAAACTGACAGGTACTCACTTTTGAGGCACTGGCAGTAACACCCAAATAAGTTGTAAACTGACAGGTACTCACTTTTGAGGCACTGGCAGTAACACCCAAATAAGTTGTAAACTGACAGGTACTCACTTTTGAGGCACTGGCAGTGACACCAAAAGGAAGAGATGCAGCTGACTCCTGAAACGAACACACAGAAAAACAATCTAAACATGACTATTAACATAAAAAAATAATTAAGTTATTAACCCTTGACCTCCGTATGATGTATCACATACTGACTTGACATCAGATGAAGAAGAATAATTCTGATATGCTAGTTTTTGCTCTAGCACAGTCAAAAGAGTTATATCCCCAGACCATTCTGCCAGATTGCCTCTATCAGTTGTCTTTTTCATGGCATGATCAATTTTGTCAATGATTTTTCCTTTAATTTTCTCTGCCAGTCAAGGTTAAAAATAAATAACCCCCAGAAATTTTAATTTTGTTACAGTTCTTCAAGTTGCTTAATTAAAAATGAAAGTGGTTTTTTTCTTTTGCTGTTCCATATTGATGATATTCTGGACTGTACAATGAAGTTGCTCCCATGCCGCTCATTCTGAGTCCCAACTTGCAGCCAGACACCGGTATGTCAGGTCAAAGACCCCGAAGCCGACTGTCCAACAAGAGCAAAGCCACATTAACTCTTCTAGCTCCACGGGCGAATACATTCGCCCAGTACATCACTCTACACTCCCACCAAATGCAAAGGCATTCACTGCCAAGTGGCCTGCTATGTGTTTGTCTATCTTCAGATCATGTCAATGAGAGTGATTGTTTTTCCCTCAAAGCAATGCATGCGCACTCGAAAAAAGTTACCCTCCGTATTGTCGGTTGAGATGCAACGGACAACCAAGAACGTCAAAAAATACACGGCGCTAGTAGAGTTAACCCTTTCACCGCCAATGTCGCATTTATTCACCACAAAGGCTTAGCCCCCATGTCACTAAAAGGCATCAAATCAGGGCCTGTTATCCGAAGACCCTATTTTCTTAAATTTGGGAGGTAAAGATAGACCTAATGATATACATTGTCACAGAGGAATTCTTAATATTGCAGATATATACAGTGGAACCTCCCTCATAAGA
Source organism: Phymorhynchus buccinoides (assembly GCA_017654935.2). Lineage (NCBI taxonomy): Eukaryota > Metazoa > Mollusca > Gastropoda > Neogastropoda > Raphitomidae > Phymorhynchus > Phymorhynchus buccinoides. Next base: position 8,030,944 of record CM065693.1, read on the forward strand.
CCTCCCATTATAAGTATAAGACTCCCTCCCACATAAGACCTACTTTTCTGAGACATTGTCCTTCTTTGTAAGTATTAACATTACCTCCCTTATAAGACCCCTCCCTTATAAGACCTCATTTTGGATGATTTTTGAAGGTCTTATAAGGGAGGTTCTACTGTATTTTTTCTACCCAGTTAAGTTTAATGGGGGTGTTTTCTGAAAGAAGTTTGGCGGCGAAAGGGTTAAACAATCAGACGACATGGTTTGAAATCTTACCAGATAGGCGCATCTCTTCTTCCTCTTGGGTCTATTCTTCTTCAGCTTTCTGCCATGCTTCCCGGCCTGGGCCTCAGGGGCCCTGGCCACCAGACGTCCATCGCCGCTCCTCCTTCTCTTCCTCCTCTGCTTCTTGCTGGGCGCGGCACCCAAAGCTCTCTCCTGCAGACTGACCCTCGCCGAGCGGTAGTCCTGGTAGGTGTAGCCTGGTGCATGCTGGGCCGGACGTCTCTCCTCCTTACGGGGCTCAGTCAGGGGTAATCTAGAGGATGGTGGTGGAGGGGGTGGGGTCTCCTTGGTTCGCACGAGCGGTCTGACGTTCAGGGTTTCCCTACCAATAAACCACTCCTGCAAAGGAAAAATTGTTTCAGTTTTTTCTAAGCCCCCCAAAAAAGATGTCTGTTTGGGGTTTCATCAGTTTATAAAATAGGGTAGGTAGGTACTACCGTAAAATTCGGACTATAAGGCGCACCTGCATATCAGCCGCATCCCTTGAATTTACAGATTAGGTATTCACTAGCGCAACGCCTAGTAACGGTAACGTCAAGTACTGGTAACGCTGAGTACAGCAAATTTGAAGCGATTCGGTTAAGAAACGGCGGAGTTATAAGGCCCCGTTTCCCGTTGGCGCTGCTCTGAGAGTGACGCGCTCTCCCGATTCTCTTCAAATTTGCTGCCAGGCTTTGCCCGGGCCATAGCAAGCCTGACAGCAAATTTGAGGCGATTCGGTTAAGAAACGGCGGAGTTATTTGTGAAAAGGTGAAGCGGCATATAGCGCGTGCGTTTCTGAACCGATTCGCTAGTCACCGTCCCCGGTCATGTACCTGCCAAATTTGAAGGCAATCGGTCCAGAAATGCCGGAGATACGGGCGCCGAGAGTCCGGCGGATACGCGTTTCGCGCATTTGCCAAACCGCGCAAATGACACGGCCGCCTCGGTTGCCGTTGCCATCGCCCCGTTAGGGCTCACAGCAAATTTGAAGCGATTCGGTCGAAAAACGGCGGAGTTATAAGGCCCGTTTTGTGTTTCAGACAGACACACACACACACACACACGGACACTTGGCTTTTTACTATATGATTCATATATAAGCCACAGCAATTTATAAGCTGCCCACAAAATTACACACACAAAATAGCTCACAAAGTTTAAGAGAAACAAACTATAGAAATAGAAATAATTGCAATTCATCAAGAGTATATATAATCTGAAACATTTTAAACATGGGATTTGAAACTATTAAGAGTTCAAACCAAGTTTGAGAGCTACAATGAAGATCAAAATAGGCTGGAAAATGTGGTTGGAAGCAGATTTAATAGTACTAATAAATGTAGAAGGGGAAAAGCCATAGACAAGCCGCATCAGTCTATAAGCCGCATGGGCCAAAGTTGAGGGGAAAAGTAGCGGCTGATAGTCCGCATTTTAAGGAAGGCTTTTTTCTTCTTTTAAATTTGTGTTTGGTCCATGTGAGTGAATATATTTATATATTTTAATAAAACAAAACTGCATACTTTTGCACTTAGGATGTTTTATGTTTCTGTTTGCTCGCTTACTTTTTTTTTCTTTTTCTTTCTTTTTCCCTATTCGTTCAAAAAACGTTTAGGGTAGGCCCAAAACTAGGGTCGGTCGGGAAACAGGAAACCAACACATATTTGTTTTTTGGGGGCCTTACCATGAAGCCATTACTGCATGCACACATGCATACACACAGATAAAGAGAGAAATGAGAGAGGAAGATAAACAATACCTTTTTTTTAAAGCTAAGCATACCAGTAATACAACTTTTCACTATGTTGCAAATAAAGTCCTGCTAGGGACTGCCCTAAGCCTCGGATCAAAGGAATCAAACATCATCATCTTATTGAGACTTCATAGCTGGAGAGCAAAAACGTTGGCGGTAAACTTATGCATCAATGAAAAATGGAACAAAGCTATACTTAGAATAGACTAAAACAGACAGCTGTGAATAGTACTTTAAAGTCCCACAAAACTAGTGACTATTATCAGATGACATTAACATTTGATGGCTTAGAGTCAAAACAGACTATCTTTAGATAGTCCATTGACTTATTATTGATGTTATTGAAACAACTAAGAACTTGTATTAAAAAAAAGAGTGCAAGTAATGTAAAATGGGGATGACGCTTTTTACATTTATACAGTCGTTTTTTTAAACAAGTTATTAGTTTTCGCAATAATTATGTTCAATAAGATGTTAATGGACTATCTAAAGATACTCCGCTTTGACTCCAAGCCATCAGTTTTTTTAATTATTTTCGTTAAGAACATCTTTTTGGTTTTTATGGTTTTCTCTAAACTTTCTACTTCCAGTATTTTTAATCACAATCAAAATCTGAGGGGTATTTGCCAGAAGGCACTACAGTGGAACTTTTATAAGACTCCCTCCCATGTAAGACCTACTTCTCCGAAACATTGCCCTTCTTTGCAAGTATTAAAATTACCTCCCTTATACCTCATTTTGGATGATTTTTGAAGGTCTTATAAGGGAGGTTCCACTGTATCAGACTTCACTCTTTTTGTGGTAGTACTTTCCGGCATACACCCCTCAAAATGTGGAGACAACGAAGGAAAGCAAACAAGTACATGCAATAGTTACCACAAGCAACCAATCCAACAAAACGCATCATTATAATCACATACACAAAATCTATATTAGCGTTTCAATTTTTAATCTAAAGGATATAAAAAAAAAAGCCACAAAAAACACACCAAAAAAACAGCCAAACAAGCAAAAAATATTAAAATTACAGCCAGAAAATATCTATTTCAAACATTTTTTTAATTCCTATCCAAATTACCTGTTCCTGAACAAAACTGATTGTGGATGTGTATTCAAACTGAACGAACGCTGCATTCTGCACACACAAATAAAATGCCAATTCAAAAATTCTTCATAACAGCAACAACAAAAAACAAACAAACCAGCTGCCGTGGTTAAGTTGAACACTACTGGTTGGGAGGTCACGGGTTCGAATCCCATCAGAGGCATGTTTTTTTCAGTCCTGGACCGACAACTACCCAGTGTGAGTGGCTATGGGCTCAATGGGAAGACTGAAACCACACAGTCGAGCTTCATCCGCTTAACAGATGCGATTCTGAGAGTGTTGCTCTAATTTTAAGACCAACACTGCAGGTGTCTGTAGTTCTCGGGCCTGGTTAACGCTGGGATATCATTATGAAAGGAAGCGTAGAATACAGCTCTATCACGTAGTCTCAGACCAATACGGGACTCCATACATCATCATCATCATCCGCCGCTCATTTCCATCAATCATCAAAAAGAAAAAAAATTCTCAAATTCTGAGGCCTTGCGTGCCCTGCTCTGATGGTGACCTTTCAGTTTCGATTACCAATCCAGTTTGTGCTCTTGGTGCGTTTGGGTCAAAGTCATGGGGATCAGTGTGTTCTGGGGAGCTGTCGATGGACGGACATGGTGGCGCCCTCGGAGGAGGACCTCACTCACGCTGGCTCCGCGACTAAGACATTATGGTCATCAGTAGGGGACTTAGTAGGTGTTGTTGTGTACAGGCTCCACTGAACTCCACCGAAGTGACTCAGCAGCAGTGCAGTGTCTCCTTGGTTGGTTGCCTCCTGACGGTCTAACATAGATTCACTCCCCTTGGAATGCTGGTTTTGGGTTCTGCGACCTGAATAAGCCGGGGTGTGACTGTGAGTTGAGACTCGGAATGAGTGGCGTAGGATCGGCGCTACTGTACGGCCCAGAAAATGGGACAGTGAAAACAAAACCCCCAAAACAGACAAACATAAAAAAACAAAGAAACTTAAAATATTCAGTGCTTTACAGATTAAAACAACATCTATTGATGACAAGTCCATTACCAACAAAATACAAAGTTTTACACACACAAAATATAACAAAGCCAAAACAGTAATGGTGACAATGAAAACAAAAACACAAATTTTAAAAAAAGGAAAATTTGAGATTTAAGAGGAAAAAAAAGAATAGAGGCCCATTCAAGCACTGGTATATAATTTATACATTTAAAATTGATGTCGAATCGACAAATGTCAGGGCTCCCAATCGTCCTGCAAAACAACGGGTCCCAGGGACTCCTTCACTTACAGCATAGAGGGTCCTAGAGGCGGGATAGAGGGTCCCAGAGACGGGATAGAGTGTCCCAGTGGCATTGCGAATGCTAAAAATAATTTTTCTAGTGCATCCCTGGGACCCCCTGCACATTCTTTTAGAGGGTCCTTTATAATTTTAGTGCTTCATAGACCCCCAAATGGGGGTCCCTGGGAGCCATGTATGTTTCAAAATGGTGACTTCAATAAGCTGGGGGTCTTCTTTTGTAGCAACCCTCTACAGAAGACTTTTCTTTAGAATATCAATATGACCCCATTTCTTTCATACTGTTTTCATATTTCTTTCACATTCACATCTGTTGTAAACCTCTTTTAAATTGAAAAGATGTCTCTCTGAATCGTATACAGTTTAATCATTAAGATGTCAAAATTTGCTTCTCCCTGAATTCCATATTTTCTACTCATTAACTCAATTAAAATGATCAAGAATGCAAGATGTCAACATTTCAAAAAATGAAAATATTTATTATTCATTTTAATGGTTATAAGGAAAAAAGGATTTATATCTATGATACAGACAATGAAACAGATATTGCCTAGAAATAGAAAACCCAAAGTGAATTAGTATAATCATTCCAATTTAACAAAAAATAAAACCTCACTTTGTCAGGCGATAAATACACTTTCCGCACCTGTCCCACTGCAAAATAATATTACAGACCCACATTTTACACATGTAATAATAAGCCTTACACGCTACAGAAGGTCACAAAGCATATTATTGAGCAAAAAATCATCAACAATCTTTAAAATATCAATGTTTTGTTTAGAACATACTCATGTGTACTTTTTTTGTATTCTGCAACACTACCAACAACAACTACCATCCAACAACAGACAGGTCTGTATAAATAAACATATAAAAAGTTAAACTTAAGTTAAAGAAAGGGGAAATGTTAAGAACAGCTCCCTCCTCTGCCCCTTCAATTAATTTAAGACGCCTTCAGCAGTTCAGGTTAGGGTTAGGAATAGGGTTTGGGATAGCGTTAGGGATAGGTTTAGGATCAGCTTAGTCATCAATTTTTAATATTCGGTGTATTTGACACTAAACTGACCCTAAACCTATCCCTAACCCTAACCTGAAACTGTCTAATCCACACAACAAAAATTATGGTGTTACGAGATTGATACTTAACTGACCCTAACCCTATCCATAACCCTAACCCTAACTGAAACCATCTGAAATGAATGGAAGGGGCAGAGGAGGGAGCTGTCCTTAACATTTGCCAGGAAAGGAAATGTTGAATGTAAGCATTTTTGATAAACAGAAACATACGATGTTGTGGACTCCTTTCACGCTTCAAGAATAAGAGCTACGTAACTGCTAACATGCAGAGTTATATAATTATCATGATCTTGAAATCCATGCATTGACATTGAATGAAATCAAGCTGTTCCTGTAGTAACAAATAACTGCTTATATTGTACACAAACCATTCAATTATCAAACTGATTAAAGAAATATTTCATCAACATTTTATCGATAATCAGTCATTCCACTCAGCAAGTGCCTTACTAGTTATCTGATATTGATATGAAATAACAAGAAACATTCAATGATTCATAAGAATATTTAAATATGGCTGCTATTTACCATCAAAACTGGACTATAAGCTGCACCTGTTTTGTTTTTTATTATAAGCTGCATCTCTTAAATTGACAAAATATGTATTTATTCACACATAAGCCGCACCAGATTTTAAACCGCAAAGAAAATTTAATTGTGCACAAAGCAACAAATATATACATTCTTCTATCAGAACATGAGTGTGTAATGCTCTCAGATACTTTAACCCTTTCACCGCCAGCCATTTTGTAGCAAAACAATACCATTAAACTGAACAGGGTAGAAATAAAAAGTCTGCAGTATAAGGAATTTCTCTGTGAAATGCAAAACATTATGCTTATTCTTACCTCCCAAAATTAAGAAAATAGGGTCTTCAGATAACAGGTCCTGATTTGATGCCTTTTAGTGACATGGACATTGTGGTGCATAAATGCGACATTGACGGTGAAAGGGTTAAACATGAGATTAGAATCTATTGATTACCAAAACCAGTTTTGAATATCAAAGAAGCTCAAATTAGGCTGAAGAATGTGGCCAGAAACAGATTCAATCTTTCTTCTTTCTTTTCTTTTCCCTATAGCAACCGCAGTCACTGCTGACTATTATGTCGCTGCATTTGGGAGGATCTACGGGAATGCGCAAGACAACAAAACTATCAAGAAGAAGGAAGTGAAAGCTTGGCCCAGCCAGCCAGGTCCCGCTAATCGGTCCCTAACATGATGCCGCGCCAAGCGAGAGAATGACCCAGCCAGCCAGGTCCCGCTAATCGGGCCCCAACGTGATGCCGCGTCATTGGGAAGAATAAAATAAAGGAAAATGAACTAAAAATAAATTAAAATGAACTAAAGAAAATCACACTGATAAATATAGAATGGAATACATGAACAGATAAGCCGCATCAGTCTATAGGGCCAAAGTTGAAGGGAAAAGTAGCGGCTTATAGTCTGCGTTTTATGGTACTAGCGGTTCACTAGATACTCACCCCTGGAGAACAGTTGGGATAATCTGAGCCTTGTGCATGGTCTAAGAGAAAAGCCTGTCACCTTCACCGTCCTGTCCCTGAAACATGGTCCAACAATGAGATGTTACCAAGAACAAAAAGCTGCACACCGCTGTCTGAATTTGCAAGATTTCTACACTCGGCCATGATTGGACATTTAACTTCACAGGAGGAAACATAATAGATTTAAATTTACTTTTAGCTCATTCAAGTCGTTCCAGACATATATGTCCGGAATTAATAGAAAGCTGTCAATTTGATGCATTTGCTTCAAAGGAAGTAAATCTGTGTGCACACCACACTTTGGTCACTTCTAAACTCGCTTCACTCCCTTAGACCACAATTTTACCCCTGACTTTGCTTTTGTAGTGTTTTGTTGTGGGGGCAACCAATCGGTGTACAGAGTTTTCCTATATAAAGTCTATATATAAAAAAAGTCTGATCTACCACTTCCCCTATGTCTAAACCTGAAGTAAAAAAACTCGTAATCTTCTTTCATTTCTCCTTATTGTTTATGTATGTTTTGTTTGTGTGTACGGCTGGAGTGATTTGTGAGGTTTTTTTAATAATTCAAAATCGTTGCGATGCGAATCAGTTAAAACCTCTGTGCATCACTGTCGACACTCTCATTGACATATTATATGCATCATATTTTGTTTTTGTTTCCTTTAAAAAAAATATATTGTCTTGAATGTCGAACTTCAAGAAGGAACTTAACTTTTAGTAGAAAATCAGAAGTAACAAAAACATATTCAAACAAATTAAATCAAACTCTGTGTTCATAATGTTTCTTATTTAAAGGAAAGGGGAAGCAATAAATTTCAATTTATGCAAAATCTAATTATACATGTCAGGGCTCCCAGGGACCCCCAATTGGGGGTCTATGAAGCACCCCTCCCAAGGACCCTTAACCCTGAGGGACCCCCATTTGGGGGTCTATTAAATACTAACATTCTAAAGGACCTCTCTAATGAAGCACTAAATTCTATGTCTAAAAGAATGTGCAAGGTGGTCCCAGGGATGTAATAGAAAAATTATTTTTAGCATTCTCAATGCCACTGGGACCCTCTGTCCAGCCTCTAGGACCCTCTATACTGTAAAGTGAAGGAGTCCCTGGGACCCCTTGTTTTTTTTGCGGGATGATTGGGAGCCCTGATCATGTACCTGATGTTGTTGTTTTCCAGCACTGCCAGAAGAGATACTCCAACAAAATTACTCAAGTGTTCTAATCCAAGACTGACAGCGAAATAATTGAGTTTATTGACTCACATCTTGCAGACACCAGCACATGACCTGCTAGGTGATGTTCCTTGGCCACACAGTCACAGGTCCGAACAGATGCGACAACACCGCCAGTGCAGTCAACGTGTGATGCAGTGCACGTTTAAGGGACTCAGTCGACACCTACCAACATAAAAAAAAAATAAAAAAATTCTAACTTACCGTATTTTTCGGATTATAAGGTGCACCTTTGTATAAGGCGCACACACAAAATGTAACCTAAATTTCTGATTTTGTTATCATATTGTACTATTTTATTAGTCACATTATAACAAATATAAGGCGCAGGGGTCCGAGTCTTGGAAAACATTATAGCCTTACAGTCCAAAAAATACGGTAATAACTAAAACTGTCATATTTTGCAACCAAGTCAAGAGGATGCTGTCTGATCCTCCGAAGTCGGAGTGTGGCTAGGACCATGTGGTGGGGTAATCAAAAACGGTCACACACGGAATGTTCGCATCCCTAACTGGGAATGTTGGTACTCGTAATGATACTAGTATTCAATGTGCTTGGGCTGTTGGGATGATCCCTGGAGTCTTAGTTTAAGCCAGGATACAACAACAACAAGAACATGCTGTCTGAATACGAAACACTTCATCTTACCTTTGTTCAATAAGGAACAAAGAAAAAGGATGAGGAAAGGAGGGGGGGGGGGAGGGTGAAGAAGAAAAAGAGTGAAAATGAAGGCGGAAGGTGGTGGTGGGTGCATGCATGAAGTGAGCAAGATAGCGGAGAGCTGATGAATAATTTGGGTGTGGTTGTGAGAGTTACGTATTTTGTTAATGTAAAAATTATGTTTCTTACTTTTATTTCATATTTTTATTTTTATTTTTACACGGTGGAAGACGATTTTCCACGTGCGTTTGTACAATGCCAAATTGGACAGTAAAAAAAACTTATGACTTATAGAGAATACAGATCTCAGAATATCAAAAACTTTCAGTTTCAGTTTGCATATTGATATTGAGATTAAAATTTGGGGTTTCACTTTTGGCAAAGTGCAGTTAAGATCCACCA
>CM065693.1:8040697-8100697 GCA_017654935.2 Phymorhynchus buccinoides
TAGTAATGTCAGTGTATGTGTTGTTATGAGCAATGAAAGTAAAGTGTGTGGATTAGTAATGTCAGTGTATGTGTTGTTATGAGCAATGAAAGTAAAGTGTGTGGATTAGTAATGTCAGTGTATGTGTTGTTATGAAACAATGACAGTAAAGTAAAGTGTGTGGATTAATAATGTCAGTGTATGTGTTGTTATGAGCAATGACAGTAAAGTGTGTGGATTAGTAATGTCAGTGTCTGTGTTATGAGCTATGACAGTAACGTGTGGGGATTAGTAATGTCAGTGTATGTGTTATGAGCAATGAAAGTAAAGTGTGTGGATTAGTAATGCCAATGTCTGTGTTGTTATGAGCAATGACAGTAAAGGGTATGGATTAGTAATGTCAGTGTCTGTGTTGTTATGAGCAATGACAGTAAAGTGTGTGGATTAGTAATGTCAGTGTCTGTGTTGTTATGAGCAATGACAGTAAAGTGTATGGATTAGTAATGTCCAATTTTTTTTATTATAATAAAGTCCATTAAAGTAAAGCATGAGTAATATTTCATGCCCTGCATTTTAAAATTCAAAGACTTACTGCCATACTCTGGTTGAATAAATCAAATGTACATAACCACAGTAAATGTAACATAACAATGATCTAAGACACATACAAAAACCGCTCCTTTGTGGGTATGAGCTGCAAACGCTGACTTAACAACACAATGCATAGTCCCCACCTGTGAAAGTCTCCTGTTTATCCTGTGTGGTGGAGCTTAAAGTTTGCCACATCACCTGTTATTATAAAGAACAGAGATTTGTTAATTCCAAACATGTAAAGTAAATTTTAGTAAGCCATAAGAAAACCAGTAAGTCATTTACGACAGGCACCTGCCTATTACAGGAACACAATATGTCAATGTAAAAGCCCTTCGCCTAAAACTATGTACTAGTGCTACCAAGAACAAGTTGTTTTCTTGTTATCATCTGACGAAGTGTTAATGGGGCTTTATATTGCTTCTTCGTGACACGAAAGGGCGATCATTTTAAGACTGAATCGACCACGCCACACAATGACAAGTCAGGGGCAGAGTGCATACTTTTACTTCGTGTCAGAAAAAAGCAATAATTTTATGTAGGTGGCGCACACACTACAGTGCACAAGACAAGGGAAGACATTTTTCAGTATAAAGCCTTATTATAATACGTCTTCTATATATTCAGTCATATAACACGCATCACAACAGTTTAATAATAAACAATAAGTCATATATTTTGGTGTAAAATTATTTTGATTTATACACAAATAAAAAAAATAAAAAAAATAAAAATATATGAGATACATGCTAATCAAATGTCTAAACATAATTATTATGACAATGACAATGTCAATTCATTGACAATGCATAAGTGCATTGAAAAGACATAATTTATTAATATACTTATAACTAAAGAATACAATATATTAATACAATGAATCAATCCATATTACTTAACATGATTAATATAAATATTCTACAAATTCCGAATACAGTGGAACCTCCCTCATAAGACCTTCAATAATCAACCAAAATGAGGTCTTATAAGGGAGGGGTCTTATAAGGGAGGGGTCTTATAAGGGAGGTAATTTAATACTTACAAAGAAGGGAAATGTATCAGAGAAGTAGGTCTTATATGGGAGGGAGTCTTATAATGAGAGGTCTTATAAGGGAGGCTGCACTGTAACCACTCACTCCAACAAAGCAATGGCTGATGTTTTCCATTGATCAAGTGATATGAAAGTCACTAAAATAGACCATTTAATATTGTACAAACAGTAGCAGCAGGTTGCATTTGTCAGGAGTTCACATGTATGTTATTGCGGCATGGCTAATGTGACATAATTGACATGTACCTTGTTTTATTCATAATACTATGAAGAGGTGTGTGTGTGTGTGTGTGTGTGTGTGTGTGTGTGTATGTACATGTGTGTGTGTGTGTGTGCCGGTGTGCGCGCGCACACGCATGTGCTTGTGCATGAGTATATGGCTTCATTTACTTGACTTATTTCCTTGGATTCATTGTGGAGCATGGGGCCTCAGCAACAGTTCTCCAGCAGATTCGGTTTGGGGCAGCTTTCTCGAGTTCCCCCAGGACAAACTGAACTTCATTTCTTCCTTACAGGACCACTTCCACGTTGTCTTTGGTCGCTTGCCCTGAGGGTTCCATTCCAGCGCCTTGTGTGTGATGATGCCGGGCAGCTTCCTGAAAGTGTGACTGATTCATCTTCATTTACATTATGTGTACATATATGGGTGCTCATGTTTATCAATATACAGGGGAAGTAACACATTTTAGCATTCTCTATTTCATTTTGACGGTTTACTCCCATATATGAAACAAACAACTTATAGCTAGATCCAGTCTACCTAGATCCAGTCTACACACACACACACACACACACACACACACACACACATACACACACGCACGCACGCACACGCACACACACACGCACGCACACACACGCACACACACACACACACACACACACACACGCATGTGTATTATTCAAATTAATATTATGTGTAAAAGTCCAAGTCCAAGACACGTTTCATGCTTCTAAGTAACTAATGATATTTCTGAAAGCTATTGTTAAGTGGCTTTGATGTCATCGATTCTATGAGCTAAATATTGAGTTATAAAACAATTCAAGTCTATCTTGTATTATTACGAGGATGCATACATTTTAAAATTAATAATTATAGCTTGAATTATCTACACACTGTGACCCCCCCCCCCCCCCCCCCCCTTCAAACACACACAACCTTCCCGTTCCTTATCTCACTGTCATTAAAATAGTTTCCCAACAAAATGGGAAAGGTAGGCCTGAACACGGTGCGTAGCGCTGTCACCACTACGACGCATAGAGAACAATTGATGATGACTGTGCCAATCTGTCAGTTTGAATTCCAACAGACCAACCCTAACCTTATTCCTAACCCTAACCCGAACCCTTTTCGTAACCTATTCCTATTCCTTACCTAAGTTTAACCCTAACCCTAACCCTTAGTTGCCGTAGTGAATTAACCCAGTAGAGTTATCGATACGCAGTGAAAGCCGGGCTGGTTTATCTTCATTTTCTTGGCAATGTTACCGATACGTAGCGATTGCGGGATGTCCCCCACGATAAGTAGGCCTACAACAAAATAACAATTATTCATCTATCACTCAGTTTCTGAGCGCAGATGCATCATGCTGCCATTCTGCGCATAACTACAAAATAGGCCCAGTCTGTCCCTCTTTGGCTTGAGGAAATCTTTATAAGAGATTTTAGAACACTAAGGTAGAAATATCTAGATGACAGAAAGCCAAGGGAAAAGGTTATAAGCACAGAACTTTTACCAGAAGGTGGGGGAAGGGTGGTGGTGGAGGTAGCTATTTGTATGAAATACCTTACCGGTATCCGCACGTGTGGTGGTTGTGAGTGGGGTGGTGGTGGGTGGTGGTGGTGGCGAGACAATTTTCGAAATTAGTAGTTACAAAAAATTAAAGGGAATTTTAAAACTAAATGAAATTGGGTACACACACACACACACACAGAGGGAGAGAGAGAGTCATGTTGACACACATACTCACAATTTCTTCAGAAGCCTAGATCCAGTAATTTATAGCCAATCTAGTGATGGATACAGTAACACTACAAACACTATCAGCAAGATCAAACTGCATACAGTGGATACTGCGGTTACCTTAGCAGGAGAAGAACAAATGCACACACACGCACGCACACGCTCACACACACACAGACACACCCACACACACCTACCCACTCACACCCGCGCGCGCGCACAAACGCACACACACCACGCGCGCGCGCACAAACGCACACACACAACGCGCGCGCGCGCAAAACTATTTTACATTGCTGTAAATATCAACTTACTCAACTGTTGGTATGTTTCCTGTTTGGAGTCTATGATGCAGCCAACGTTTATGCATCATCTTGTCACTGGAACGGACCCTGCTAGTCTAATGAAACACACACACACACACACACACACATACGCGCGCGCGCGCGCGCGCACGCACATACTGGGACACGCACACACATGCACACAAAGATTACTCATGGCAACACAACAAACTAAAGTGGCTGCTGTTACTGTTAGTGTTTAGTATTCCTTCCAGTCTTGCACATGCATTAGATCTAGACTAGTCTAGATAACTAAGGCACTGTTACAGTGTTAGAACGACACTTTTCTAGATATAATTAATCTTCCTATATAACAAGTCTAGACTCAGATGCTCTATATTATACTGCGTAGAACGTCTGTAGCAGCTCTAAATTGTTCACTGTCTTCACTGATCAGACACAAAGTTTAGCCATTGAAAAAACGCACTGATATTCGAACGGAATCTATCCTTTTTTCTTAACACATCAAGAGTGCTCACACTGCAGTGCCAAATGCGCTAAGCTGTTGTTATACTCATTACATAACTATTTGTAGTCAATTCGATCTATTTCAATCAGACATACTACTGATACTAGACCAGAGAAGAAGATTGTTTCGACGTTTGCAAACACTACTTTGGTAGAATTATCATGACTAGATCTAAATTTCGTACATCGTCATCGAAACAGTTTACTTACTTGCAGATCTTATCCTCATGCTCTCATAGCCTGTGGCTGATTGCTTTGTCAAAATAAAAAACACAACATTCCGTTGTCTGCATCTCCAAAAGAAAACAAATGCAACAAAGGGATACACTGCTGCACTGACTGCCAAACAATGGCAGTGCTTGATATTATGGTTTGGGACTCCCAACAAACATGGACGTCTTTTAATTGCTTCCGATGTGAGGGGTCAATCGGGGTCAATCCAGGTGTGTCAAACTGCGTCAAAGTCAGTTTTTACCGTTTTATTACAAAGCTGTGTCGATTTTTATAAAATGATGGTTAGGGCAGGGGTCCTGTGTATGATAAGAGGTCGTTCAGCCGAATTTGGTGCTCTGCTAGAGAAGGTCTTTAATGGAAGAGAGAAGTTTGCAGGTAGTTGAAGGTCTTTGAAAAGAGTACAGGGAAAGAAGAGGTGTTGGTGAGACAACAGTGGAGAACTGGCAGGGAGAAAAAGGAAGGTGGGTCAACTGTGAGTAGGTTGACCCATTCGTTTTTGGTTTTTCGATTTTGTTCAATTTCGTTATTTTTGCTGCATTGTTTTGTGAACTGTGATTTGTTTCCAAACTTAAATAGATTAATTTAAAATAAATAAATAATAATTTATTACCATGGTGGAATTATAAAAACAATTCTTAGACATGCTCTTGAACCTGTGTAGGATCATGTAGAGTTATTAACATCAGTGGACTATGATTAAGGGTGACATAGATATAACTGGGGTCTAGGTCACCTGGTCACTTGCATCTCGTGTTGAAATTTGTTTTGTGTTCTTTTGGGAATGAAAATAAAATAGATTTGTTTTCTTATCTTTTGGGAATGGGCAGTCTCAGAGCCATTGATTCGAGGCAGTACCCTTTGACTCGGCTTGGTTTGCCAGGTTTGAGGGGGGCCTTGAAATCGCGGGCTCTTTTGGGGGGAAAAAGATGGTTAGGGTGGCAAGAAAGGAAGGGGGAATGGAAGGGTGGTTTGGGAATAGGCTGTCTTGGAGCTATTGATTCGAGGCAGTACCCTTGCATGGTTTGCCAGGTTTAAGGGGGGCCTCGAAATCGCAGGCTCTGGGAAATAAAAGGGGACCAAGGCGAAGGAAAGGGGGGAGGAGGCTTTGGGAAAAGGGAAGAGGGGGGGGGGGGGAGGCTTGGGGTGTGGCTAGTAATTTTGTTAGTTTGGGTTCTCTTCCTGTGGACTCCTTTGTAGGGTAGGAAAAGATTCTTTCACTGGGGTTGTGCCTATTTCTGGATGGTATTGTTTTAACCTTTGAAGGATTAACCATACTGTGGTTTGTGGAAGGATTAAGCTTGGAGTACTGGAACTTTTCACTAGTATAAGTGGAAGTTTTAAAATATAAGATTTTTGGTGTTAAATTTGTTTGAGGGTAAGGGGAGAGAGGCGGTATTGCTTCCATTTTTACCTAATCCATTTTCTGACCGCAGTTCCGGGTTACATCATTACTTGAATTTTTACTCCTCTCTAACTCGTCAGCTCTTTACGAGTGGGATAAAGATAAGAATTGGCCGTTCAAGTTTTTATCTAAGCGAGCATTTTTAATTTATATTGGGTAGTGCAGACCTGGTATAATTAACTAATTTTATCCAACTCCAAGTTGATCATAAACAAACTATGTATGTTAGTTGTCCTCTAAAAACAATTTAAATGTTTTCCACTCATGATCCTACACATGAAAATAATAAGATAAAGAGCAAATAAAATTTAGTAAACATTAATATTTGACAGCACATTCCACTGTTTTAGCAATCTAAAAGGATGGAGTCTCCTTTATTGAGTGCACTTCAGCTAAGCAAGGCTACTTTCTATAATATTTATTACCCTGGGCTTGTATCTCAAGGTTTTTGGGGATATATCTCATGCTTTGACATGAGTCCTAGTTAGCAACAGGGTATAAGATAGATGGTGTGAGTAGCAATTACTAAATTAGGTTATATTTTCTCTATTTTTTGGTTCTCTAAAATGATTATTGACATGCCTGATAGTTGTTCGTATTGGGGCAAGTGTGAGTAGGGCTCACGAGCATGGAAGGGGATCCATGGCGGGAGACTATTTACCGGCTTTTGGGGGAGGGGGAGGATTAGGGTTAGGAGGAACACTTAGAGGTTTTAGAGGAGGGGAGGCATATAATTAAACTAGTTCAATCTTTTTCGAACTATCAGATAACGGGGCCACTTGATTTAATTGGGAATCAGGGAGAGCTTTCGGCTGGTTATGATCGATAAAGGTTGTTGCCCCAATTAAAGGTAAGATGTTACGCATGGAAGAGGCATGGAACGCAAGGGGTGAATGTTAGCAAAATCGAGATCTTACTGAGATAATGCCATGATTAGAGCAGGAGGAGGGGATGAGAGGAAAAGTCGGCACAGGTAGAAGGACGGATGAAAGAGACTCCATGGGGAAAGTGGAGACAGGGAGGAGAAGAAGGCGAGATGGGAAGACTGTCATGTTTAATGATGGCGTGTCAGCTGAGGAAGCTACAGAATGAAAAGGCACAAGTGGGAAAAAGGAGGGAGGGATGTTGGATCCAACACAATTGGGGGAGGGGAGGTTTAACAGAAATTGTGCATTTTTTGGCTCTCTGCTCCGGTGCATACCAAAGTTTGCATTATTTATGTCTATAGAGGAGGGGAGAGGTCATAAGTGTTGGATAGTGGATAGTAGTACTGTTTCATGGGCATTTGAAGAACGATCTGAAGTTAGTAAGAATACTGTGACCATGAATTTTAACTTACACGAGAACAACATTGAGTAACTCAATATCATTCTAAATTTTAGTAGAAGCAGAAGGGTCTTGGCTGAGGATATTTTCAAGTGTTTTCCACCGGAGTGATAACACGTGGGTGTAACCTTGACTAAGATTACCTGTTCAGTTAGCTGTTCGTCTGGCAAGTGTGGGTAGTGTTGCTCTCACAGCCGGGGTCTGTGAGTCCACACAGAAGGGGTCTGTGTGGTGGCCACTCAGCCGGGGCCTGTTTGGTCAGATACTTCTTCGCCAGCTAAAGGAGGTTTAAGCTCAATCTTCATTGTCCTTAACTTTGTGCAGGCCTTGTTACTCGGTGGACGGATAATCGGGGAGGTTTGATACTTGGATTTGGTAGATGAAGGTTATTGTCAGAATTAAAATATAAGGAGGTATTCACGGAAGTCAGTAGGAATTCTGTGCCCGTGAGGACTTCCCTTATATGAGAACGGTTAATGTAAATTAATGGAAATTTAAAACAAGATAGGAAAAATTGTAATGTTTGGAAATGAAGCTATGTTTTTGTTTTATTGTAATTTCTGTTCATGTTGAGTTAAAAAAAGAACTGCATGTAGGGGTACAATTACTTGAAAGCAAAGTGAATCTATAATAATATTTTAACCTGATTGTTATTTGCAAATCTAATTTAAAATTCATCATTTTGGTCTTGAAGGGAATGTATATTACACCCTTCATTAAATTTTATTTTTCATATTTTGAATTTGAGTTGTTGCAAAAAATTCAATTAATAAATTTATATACAATAATAACGACACTAAAGGTCTACTAATTCTAACTGCAAGAGGATTTCCCGTTAATTTTTCATTATTCCTTCACCCCTTTGTTACCTGTGGTTTGTTTTTTCCGATTTGATTTCTATTTTGGTTTATTTTAAGCATGAGTTTAATTCTTTTGATATTTTTTATTTTCAAACCATATGCAAACCCCGGGTATATTAAAAAATAAAAAAAAAAAATGGGGGGGGGGGGGGAGTATTTGGGAGGGATGACATTGGGGGGGAGTGGAGGTTTGCATGGAGTGAAGAGGAGGAAAAGAGAGGATGGGAGGTTTGGATGGAGTGAGGATGGAAGAGGAGATGAGGAAAAGAATGGATTGGAGGTTTGCATGGAGTGGAGAGGAGGAAAAGGGAGGATTGGAGAAAAGAGAGGATGGGAGGTTTGGATGGAGAGGAGGATGGGAGGTTTGGATGGAGTGAGGATGGAGAGGAGGAAAAGAGAGGATGGGAGGTTTGGATGGAGAGGAGGATGGGAGTTGAGGATGGAGAGGAGGAAAAGAATGGATTGGAGGTTTGCATAGAGTGAAGAGGAGGAAAAGAGAGGATTGGAGGTTTGGATGGAGTGAGGATGGAAGAGGAGGGGTGGATTGGGGGATCGGCGGCTCTGTGCTGGGCCTGTGGTGACACGGGGGGTCCCTGACACCTGTTGTTGGCGTAGTGTGTGCTGTGTGTCTGTCATGTGGGTGTCCAGTTGTTGTGTCTAGGTGTAATTTGAAGTTTTCTAGGTTCTTGTTAAAACGTTTGTTTGAAGATTTTTCTTTTGTATTTTAATAAGTAATATTGACTGGGAGTGCGAGTTTCATAAAGGGATAATTGGGTTTTAGTGTGGATTCCTTTGTAGAGGGGTCCACAACTTGTAGATGGGGAATGGAGGGAATCCTTTGTAGAGGGTTTCCTCGGGTTAGTTTATGTGCGGGAACTAGTATTATTTAGAAGAAAGGGTAGGGTAAATGATTTTGAGTAGGGAACTGTTAGATTTATTTATGAGGTGTTATTAAGGTGGATCCCTTTGTAGAGGGGTCCACAACTTGTAGATGGGGGGTTGAGGGAATCCTTTGTAGAGGGTTTCCTCGGGTGGATTTTACTTTTACGGGTAGTTATAATTTGGAAGGGACATTATGGGGTTATGTAGGGGACTGATACAGGGTGTTATACTATTAGAATGGAGTCTTTGTGTTACATTATTATACATGATGCTTTGAAGTTTATGTTGAGTTGGTTACTGTTAATTTTTTATATTATGTTGATGTTATTTACATTTTTTTTTTTTTTTTTTTTTTTTTTTTTTTTTTTTTAAAAGCCGGAGATCAGATTATATTGTTTTCTTCATACAGAAAACAGTTTGGGGGACTGGAAGTTGTTCTCTACTTGTTGCCTTGTGAACACCATACTTCGTAATCTCACTCTAAAAACATTTTTTGGTCAAACAATCGTTAGCATGCACTAGGCCTAATCTCTCTCTCTCTCTCTCTCTCTCTCTCTCTCTCTCTCTCTCTCTGTGTTCGTCTTTGTTGCTGGTAGGTTGGCTCTCTTTCCCTCTGTGTCTCTCTGGTCCGCGCAACTTGTTCTGGAATTCAAGTGTGGTAGTGAGTGCTGCTATTCTCTGGTAGGCTTGCTACCCCAGTAGGCCTCCTTTCTTGTGCCGTTCATCTTTTGCGATGTTGGCTTTTCTGTCTGCATCAGTAGACAGGCTGTTGTCTGGCTGGACAGATTGCTGCGTGCAATAGGCCTACTCATGTTGGTTCTCTGCGGACGTTTTTGTCTCCAACAGCTGCTGCAGCGTCTGGGCTGTTTCTCTCCTCTAGATTGCTGCACTTTTCTGTGAATATCAAACGGCATCGCGTACGTTCATACACATGCACATCATTTCTGGTACTATAAAAATAGTAATATTATATCTAAGTCCCCTTTTTTCATCATTTCTCCAGTGGCTCTTTCCATTTTATTTTCTCTTGCTAGTTTCTTTTTATTTTATTTCTTCATTTTCCATCAGCATGCACAAGCATTTGAGCAGTTATGCATGCAAACACTATTTCATTTGGAAAATATATGCTCTCTCTCTCTCTCTCTCTCTCTCTCTCTCTCTCTCTCTCTCTGCCTTTACAATCTGAGCGTATCAACGTACTCGTGTGTGTGTGTGTGTGTGTGTGCGTGGGTGTTGGGGGGGGTGTTGTTCGTGTGTGGTGTTTGGTCGTGTGTGTGTGTGTGTGTGATTGTTCATGTGTGTGTGCGTGCGTGTGCTGATATAATTTGTTCTGGCTTGTGGACATGCATTTTTTTATTTTATTTTTTACATAGACCTTAGATGGAGTTCGGTTTCAAATATTAGGTCTAAGTTTTTACACTTGCCGTATTTAAATTTTGATATGGATAGCCTGGCAATTAAGAGGGTTTTGTTGACTACTTTTCGTAGCCTATCAGAAAAGATGTCTGTTTTGGGTAGCCCAAACAGTGCCGTGTTTACAGTCATTGGAATGGAATAGTTATAGTGTGTGAAGATGTATTGTTTCACATTGCCCCAGAAACGAGACAGTTTTGGACAGGAATAGAAAGCATGCTCAATATAATCTACTTCTTGACATTGAAGACATTTATTTGTCTCGACTACTCCCATTTTTTGTAACAATATGTTCGTGGGGTATATCAATATGTTGTGAAGGAATTTGAAATGAAGAAGCCTAAGTCTGGACTCTTTACTGCATTCGTATGCCAAGTTGAAATAGTCTTGTATATCAATGTTTAGCTTACGTTTCCAGAACGGAGCGGCGCAGATTTCATGGTTTTGTTTCAGGGCAAATACTTTACGTATTTGCTTATTAGATAAAGTTGTGAGGTATCCCTTTTCAAACGGAACATCATTTGGGACTAATAGTGTTTCAATATTTTCGTTTAGCTGTTGTTTCCACGCGGGCGGTATTGCATTTATTAATGCGTTGTATTCAAACAAGAGTGTTGGAGATCGCCTTATGTTTTGTTCTATCTCTGGGAAAGACATTAGGTTTCCGTTTTGCCAAAGATCCTGAACAAAGAAGCCAGCCTTACACCAATTAATAAAATGTAGAGGCTTCCCTTTGTACTTAATGCTTTTGTTATTCCACAGTGGCTCTGTCTTCACGTCTTCTGTTGGTCGATCTTTATTAAAGGTAGACACTGCGCATATAACATCTTTCCAGAATATTGAGTTGATTTTGTTTAGGTGTAGAAGTTCTTTTGGGTTAACATTACAGTTAAAGGTGCAGTGAAGGTTCTTAAATGGAAGGAGATTATTGGTGGCTAGGATACCCCAGTGTGTTTTAATGAGAAAATTTACTTGAGGGTAGGGGGGGGAGCTTAACTGCAACTTTGCCAAAAGTGAAACCCCAAATTTTAATCTCAATATCAATATGCAAACTGAAACTGAAAGTTTTTGATATTCTGAGATCTGTATTCTCTATAAGTCATAAGTTTTTTTTACTGTCCATTGGCATTGTACAACACACATGGAAACTTGTCTTCCACCATGTAAACATAAACATATGAAATAAAAGTATGAAATATAAATTTACATTAACAAAATATGTAACTCTCACACCACACCCAATCATTCATCCGCTCTTGCTCACTCATCATGCAACCCACCACCACTTCCGCCTTCATTTTCACTCTTTTTCTTCTTCCCCCCTCCCCCCCCTTCCTTTCCTCCTTTTTTCTTTGTTCCTATTGAACAAAGGTAAGATGAAGTGTTTCGTATTCAGACAGCATGTTCTTGTTGTTGTTGTATCCTGGCTTAAACTAAGACTCCAGGGATCATGCCCAACAGCCCAAGCACTTGAATACTAGTATCATTACTAAGGTACAAATGCACCAGCTAGGGATGAGAACATTACGTGTGTGACTGTTTTTGATTACCCCGCCACATGGGCAGCCACACTCCGACTTCGGAGGATCAGACAGCATCCTCTTGACTTGGTTGCAAAATATGACAGTTTAAGTTATTACCGTATTTTTTGGACTGTAAGGCTATAATGTTTTCCAAGACTCGGACCCCTGCGCCTTATATTTGTTATAATGTGACTAATAAAATAGTACAATATGATAACAAAATCAGAAATTTAGGTTACATTTTGTGTGTGCGCCTTATACAAAGGTGCACCTTATAGTCCGAAAAATACGGTAAGTTAGAATTTTTTTATTTTTTTTTTATGTTGGTAGGTGTCGACTGAGTCCCTTAAACGTGCACTGCATCACACGTTGACTGCACTGGCGGTGTTGTCGCATCTGTTCGGACCTGTGACTGTGTGGCCAAGGAACATCACCTAGCAGGTCATGTGCTGGTGTCTGCAAGATGTGAGTCAATAAACTCAATTATTTCGCTGTCAGTCTTGGATTAGAACACTTGAGTTTTGTTGGAGTATCTCTTCTGGCAGTGCTGGAAAACAACAACATCAGGTACATGATCAGGGCTCCCAATCATCCCGCAAAACAAGGGGTCCCAGGGACTCCTTCATTTACAGTATAGAGGGTCCTAGAGGCAGGATAGAGGGTCCCAGTGGCATAGCGAATGCTAAAAAGAATGTTTTCTAGTGCATCCCTGGGACCCCCTGCACATTCTTTTAGAGGGTCCTTTAGAATTTTAGTGCTTCATAGACCCCCAAATGGGGGTCCCTCAGGGAGCCCTGACATGTATAATTAGATTTTGCATAAATTGAAATTTATTGCTTCCCCTTTCCTTTAAATAAGAAACATTATGAACACAGAGTTTGATTTAATTTGTTTGAATATGTTTTTGTTACTTCTGATTTTCTACTAAAAGTTAAGTTCCTTCTTGAAGTTCGACATTCAAGACAATATATTTTTTTTAAAGGAAACAAAAACAAAATATGATGCATATAATATGTCAATGAGAGTGTCGACAGTGATGCACAGAGGTTTTAACTGATTCGCATCGCAACGATTTTGAATTATTAATAAAACTCACAAATCACTCCAGCCGTACACACAAACAAAACATACATAAACAATAGGAGAAATGAAAGAAGATGACGAGTTTTTACTTCAGGTTTAGACATAGGGAAGTGGTAGATCAGACTTTTTTTATATAGAGACTTTATATATAGAAAAACTCTACACCGATTGGTTACCCCCACAACAAAACACTACAAAAGCAAAGTCAGGGGTAAAATTGTGGTCTAAGGGAGTGAAGCGAGTTTAGAAGTGACCAAAGTGTGGTGTGCACACAGATTTACTTCCTTTGAAGCAAATGCGTCAAATTGACAGCTGTCTATTAATTCCGGACATATATGTCTGGAACGACTTGAATGAGCTAAAAGTAAATTTAAATCTATTATGTTTCCTCCTGTGAAGTTAAATGTCCAATCATGGCCGAGTGTAGAAATCTTGCAAATTCAGACAGCGGTGTGCAGCTTTTTGTTCTTGGTAACATCTCATTGTTGGACCATGTTTCAGGGACAGGACGGTGAAGGTGACAGGCTTTTCTCTTAGACCATGCACAAGGCTCAGATTATCCCAACTGTTCTCCAGGGGTGAGTATCTAGTGAACCGCTAGTACCATAAAACGCAGACTATAAGCCGCTACTTTTCCCTTCAACTTTGGCCCTATAGACTGATGCGGCTTATCTGTTCATGTATTCCATTCTATATTTATCAGTGTGATTTTCTTTAGTTCATTTTAATTTATTTTTAGTTCATTTTCCTTTATTTTATTCTTCCCAATGACGCGGCATCACGTTGGGGCCCGATTAGCGGGACCTGGCTGGCTGGGTCATTCTCTCGCTTGGCGCGGCATCATGTTAGGGACCGATTAGCGGGACCTGGCTGGCTGGGCCAAGCTTTCACTTCCTTCTTCTTCTTGATAGTTTGTTGTCTTGCGCATTCCCGTAGATCCTCCCAAATGCAGCGACATAATAGTCAGCAGTGACTGCGGTTGCTATAGGGAAAAGAAAAGAAAGAAGAAAGATTGAATCTGTTTCTGGCCACATTCTTCAGCCTAATTTGAGCTTCTTTGATATTCAAAACTGGTTTTGGTAATCAATAGATTCTAATCTCATGTTTAACCCTTTCACCGTCAATGTCGCATTTATGCACCACAAACGTTTAACACATGTCACTAAAAGGCATCAAATCAGGACCTGTTATCTGAAGACCCTATTTTCTTAATTTTGGGAGGTAAGAATAAGCATAATGTTTTGCATTTCACAGAGAAATTCCTTATACTGCAGACTTTTTTATTTCTACCCTGTTCAGTTTAATGGTATTGTTTTGCTACAAAATGGCTGGCGGTGAAAGGGTTAAAGTATCTGAGAGCATTACACACTCATGTTCTGATAGAAGAATGTATATATTTGTTGCTTTGTGCACAATTAAATTTTCTTTGCGGTTTAAAATCTGGTGCGGCTTATGTGTGAATAAATACATATTTTGTCAATTTAAGAGATGCAGCTTATAATAAAAAACAAAACAGGTGCAGCTTATAGTCCAGTTTTGATGGTAAATAGCAGCCATATTTAAATATTCTTATGAATCATTGAATGTTTCTTGTTATTTCATATCAATATCAGATAACTAGTAAGGCACTTGCTGAGTGGAATGACTGATTATCGATAAAATGTTGATGAAATATTTCTTTAATCAGTTTGATAATTGAATGGTTTGTGTACAATATAAGCAGTTATTTGTTACTACAGGAACAGCTTGATTTCATTCAATGTCAATGCATGGATTTCAAGATCATGATAATTATATAACTCTGCATGTTAGCAGTTACGTAGCTCTTATTCTTGAAGCGTGAAAGGAGTCCACAACATCGTATGTTTCTGTTTATCAAAAATGCTTACATTCAACATTTCCTTTCCTGGCAAATGTTAAGGACAGCTCCCTCCTCTGCCCCTTCCATTCATTTCAGATGGTTTCAGTTAGGGTTAGGGTTATGGATAGGGTTAGGGTCAGTTAAGTATCAATCTCGTAACACCATAATTTTTGTTGTGTGGATTAGACAGTTTCAGGTTAGGGTTAGGGATAGGTTTAGGGTCAGTTTAGTGTCAAATACACACGAATATTAAAAATTGATGACTAAGCTGACCCTAAACCTATCCCTAACGCTATCCCAAACCCTATTCCTAACCCTAACCTGAACTGCTGAAGGCGTCTTAAATTAATTGAAGGGGCAGAGGAGGGAGCTGTTCTTAACATTTCCCCTTTCTTTAACTTAAGTTTAACTTTTTATATGTTTATTTATACAGACCTGTCTGTTGTTGGATGGTAGTTGTTGTTGGTAGTGTTGCAGAATACAAAAAAAGTACACATGAGTATGTTCTAAACAAAACATTGATATTTTAAAGATTGTTGATGATTTTTTGCTCAATAATATGCTTTGTGACCTTCTGTAGCGTGTAAGGCTTATTATTACATGTGTAAAATGTGGGTCTGTAATATTATTTTGCAGTGGGACAGGTGCGGAAAGTGTATTTATCGCCTGACAAAGTGAGGTTTTATTTTTTGTTAAATTGGAATGATTATACTAATTCACTTTGGGTTTTCTATTTCTAGGCAATATCTGTTTCATTGTCTGTATCATAGATATAAATCCTTTTTTCCTTATAACCATTAAAATGAATAATAAATATTTTCATTTTTTGAAATGTTGACATCTTGCATTCTTGATCATTTTAATTGAGTTAATGAGTAGAAAATATGGAATTCAGGGAGAAGCAAATTTTGACATCTTAATGATTAAACTGTATACGATTCAGAGAGACATCTTTTCAATTTAAAAGAGGTTTACAACAGATGTGAATGTGAAAGAAATATGAAAACAGTATGAAAGAAATGGGGTCATATTGATATTCTAAAGAAAAGTCTTCTGTAGAGGGTTGCTACAAAAGAAGACCCCCAGCTTATTGAAGTCACCATTTTGAAACATACATGGCTCCCAGGGACCCCCATTTGGGGGTCTATGAAGCACTAAAATTATAAAGGACCCTCTAAAAGAATGTGCAGGGGGTCCCAGGGATGCACTAGAAAAAATTATTTTTAGCATTCGCAATGCCACTGGGACACTCTATCCCGTCTCTGGGACCCTCTATCCCGCCTCTAGGACCCTCTATGCTGTAAGTGAAGGAGTCCCTGGGACCCGTTGTTTTGCAGGACGATTGGGAGCCCTGACATTTGTCGATTCGACATCAATTTTAAATGTATAAATTATATACCAGTGCTTGAATGGGCCTCTATTCTTTTTTTTCCTCTTAAATCTCAAATTTTCCTTTTTTTAAAATTTGTGTTTTTGTTTTCATTGTCACCATTACTGTTTTGGCTTTGTTATATTTTGTGTGTGTAAAACTTTGTATTTTGTTGGTAATGGACTTGTCATCAATAGATGTTGTTTTAATCTGTAAAGCACTGAATATTTTAAGTTTCTTTGTTTTTTTATGTTTGTCTGTTTTGGGGGTTTTGTTTTCACTGTCCCATTTTCTGGGCCGTACAGTAGCGCCGATCCTACGCCACTCATTCCGAGTCTCAACTCACAGTCACACCCCGGCTTATTCAGGTCGCAGAACCCAAAACCAGCATTCCAAGGGGAGTGAATCTATGTTAGACCGTCAAGAGGCAACCAACCAAGGAGACACTGCACTGCTGCTGAGTCACTTCGGTGGAGTTCAGTGGAGCCTGTACACAAAACACTACTAAGTCCCCTACTGATGACCATAATGTCTTAGTAGCGGAGCCAGCGTGAGTGAGGTCCTCCTCCGAGAGCGCCACCATGTCCGTCCATCGACGGCTCCCTAGAACACACTGATCCCCATGACTTTGACCCAAAGGCACCAAGAGCACAAACTGGATTGGTAATCGAAACTGAAAGG
This sequence comes from Phymorhynchus buccinoides, assembly GCA_017654935.2. Classification (NCBI taxonomy): domain Eukaryota; kingdom Metazoa; phylum Mollusca; class Gastropoda; order Neogastropoda; family Raphitomidae; genus Phymorhynchus; species Phymorhynchus buccinoides. Next base: position 8,057,728 of record CM065693.1, read on the forward strand.
TCACCATCAGAGCAGGGCACGCAAGGCCTCAGAATTTGAGAATTTTTTTTCTTTTTGATGATTGATAGAAATGAGGCGGATGATGATGATGATGTATGGAGTCCCGTATTGGTCTGAGACTACGTGATAGAGCTGTATTCTACGCTTCCTTTCATAATGATATCCCAGCGTTAAACAGGCCCGAGAACATTAGACACCTGCAGTGTTGGTCTTAAAATTAGAACAGCACTCTCAGAATCGCATTCTAATAAGCGGATGAAGCTCGACTGTGAGGTTTCAGTCTTGCCGTTGAGCCCATAGCCACTCACGCTGGGTAGTTGTCGGTCCAGGACTGAAAAAACATGCTCTGATGGGATTCGAACCCGTGACCTCCCAACCAGTAGTGTTCAACTTAACCACGGCAGCTGGTTTGTTTGTTTTTTGTTGTTGCTGTTATGAAGAATTTTTGAATTGGCATTTTATTTGTGTGTGCAGAATGCAGCGTTCGTTCAGTTTGAATACACATCCACAATCAGTTTTGTTCAGGAACAGGTAATTTGGATAGGAATTAAAAAAATGTTTGAAATAGATATTTTCTGGCTGTAATTTTAATATTTTTTGCTTGTTTGGCTGTTTTTTTGGTGTGTTTTTTGTGGCTTTTTTTTTTATATCCTTTAGATTAAAAATTGAAACGCTAATATAGATTTTGTGTATGTGATTATAATGATGCGTTTTGTTGGATTGGTTGCTTGTGGTAACTATTGCATGTACTTGTTTGCTTTCCTTCGTTGTCTCCACATTTTGAGGGGTGTATGCCGGAAAGTACTACCACAAAAAGAGTGAAGTCTGATACAGTGGAACCTCCCTTATAAGACCTTCAAAAATCATCCAAAATGAGGTCTTATAAGGGAGGTAATTTTAATACTTGCAAAGAAGGGCAATGTTTCGGAGAAGTAGGTCTTACATGGGAGGGAGTCTTATAAAAGTTCCACTGTAGTGCCTTCTGGCAAATACCCCTCAGATTTTGATTGTGATTAAAAATACTGGAAGTAGAAAGTTTAGAGAAAACCATAAAAACCAAAAAGATGTTCTTAACGAAAATAATTAAAAAAACTGATGGCTTGGAGTCAAAGCGGAGTATCTTTAGATAGTCCATTAACATCTTATTGAACATAATTATTGCGAAAACTAATAACTTGTTTAAAAAAAACGACTGTATAAATGTAAAAAGCGTCATCCCCATTTTACATTACTTGCACTCTTTTTTTTAATACAAGTTCTTAGTTGTTTCAATAACATCAATAATAAGTCAATGGACTATCTAAAGATAGTCTGTTTTGACTCTAAGCCATCAAATGTTAATGTCATCTGATAATAGTCACTAGTTTTGTGGGACTTTAAAGTACTATTCACAGCTGTCTGTTTTAGTCTATTCTAAGTATAGCTTTGTTCCATTTTTCATTGATGCATAAGTTTACCGCCAACGTTTTTGCTCTCCAGCTATGAAGTCTCAATAAGATGATGATGTTTGATTCCTTTGATCCGAGGCTTAGGGCAGTCCCTAGCAGGACTTTATTTGCAACATAGTGAAAAGTTGTATTACTGGTATGCTTAGCTTTAAAAAAAAGGTATTGTTTATCTTCCTCTCTCATTTCTCTCTTTATCTGTGTGTATGCATGTGTGCATGCAGTAATGGCTTCATGGTAAGGCCCCCAAAAAACAAATATGTTGGTTTCCTGTTTCCCGACCGACCCTAGTTTTGGGCCTACCCTAAACGTTTTTTGAACGAATAGGGAAAAAGAAAGAAAAAGAAAAAAAAAGTAAGCGAGCAAACAGAAACATAAAACATCCTAAGTGCCAAAGTATGCAGTTTTTGTTTTATTAAAATATATAAATATATTCACTCACGTGGACCAAACACAAATTTAAAAGAAGAAAAAAGCCTTCCTTAAAATGCGGACTATCAGCCGCTACTTTTCCCCTCAACTTTGGCCCATGCGGCTTAGAGACTGATGCGGCTTGTCTATGGCTTTTCCCCTTCTACATTTATTAGTACTATTAAATCTGCTTCCAACCACATTTTCCAGCCTATTTTGATCTTCATTGTAGCTCTCAAACTTGGTTTGAACTCTTAATAGTTTCAAATCCCATGTTTAAAATGTTTCAGATTATATATACTCTTGATGAATTGCAATTATTTCTATTTCTATAGTTTGTTTCTCTTAAACTTTGTGAGCTATTTTGTGTGTGTAATTTTGTGGGCAGCTTATAAATTGCTGTGGCTTATATATGAATCATATAGTAAAAAGCCAAGTGTCCGTCCGTGTGTGTGTGTCTGTCTGAAACACAAAACGGGCCTTATAACTCCGCCGTTTTTCGACCGAATCGCTTCAAATTTGCTGTGAGCCCTGACAGGGCGATGGCAACGGCAACCGGGGCGGCCGTGTCATTTGCGCGGTTTCGCAAATGCGCGAAACGCGTATCCGCCGGACTCTCGGCGCCCATATCTCCGGCATTTCTGGACCGATTGCCTTCAAATTTGGCAGGTACATGACCGGGGACGGTGACTAGCGAATCGGTTCAGAAACGCACGCGCTATATGCCGCTTCACCTTTTCACAAATAACTCCGCCGTTTCTTAACCGAATCGCCTCAACTTTGCTGTCAGGCTTGCTATGGCCCGGGCAAAGCCTGGCAGCAAATTGGAAGAGAATCGGGAGAGCGCGTCACTCTCAGAGCAGCGCCAACGGGAAACGGGGCCTTATAACTCCGCCGTTTCTTAACCGAATCGCTTCAAATTTGCTGTACTCAGCGTTACCAGTACTTGACGTTACCGTTACTAGGCGTTGCGCTAGTGAATACCTAATCTGTAAATTCAAGGGATGCGGCTGATATGCAGGTGCGCCTTATAGTCCGAATTTTACGGTAGTACCTACCTACCCTATTTTATAAACTGATGAAACCCCAAACAGACATCTTTTTTGGGGGGCTTAGAAAAAACTGAAACAATTTTTCCTTTGCAGGAGTGGTTTATTGGTAGGGAAACCCTGAACGTCAGACCGCTCGTGCGAACCAAGGAGACCCCACCCCCTCCACCACCATCCTCTAGATTACCCCTGACTGAGCCCCGTAAGGAGGAGAGACGTCCGGCCCAGCATGCACCAGGCTACACCTACCAGGACTACCGCTCGGCGAGGGTCAGTCTGCAGGAGAGAGCTTTGGGTGCCGCGCCCAGCAAGAAGCAGAGGAGGAAGAGAAGGAGGAGCGGCGATGGACGTCTGGTGGCCAGGGCCCCTGAGGCCCAGGCCGGGAAGCATGGCAGAAAGCTGAAGAAGAATAGACCCAAGAGGAAGAAGAGATGCGCCTATCTGGTAAGATTTCAAACCATGTCGTCTGATTGTTTAACCCTTTCGCCGCCAAACTTCTTTCAGAAAACACCCCCATTAAACTTAACTGGGTAGAAAAAATACAGTAGAACCTCCCTTATAAGACCTTCAAAAATCATCCAAAATGAGGTCTTATAAGGGAGGGGTCTTATAAGGGAGGTAATGTTAATACTTACAAAGAAGGACAATGTCTCTGAAAAGTAGGTCTTATGTGGGAGGGAGTCTTATACTTATAATGGGAGGTCTTATGAGGGAGGTTCCACTGTATATATCTGCAATATTAAGAATTCCTCTGTGACAATGTATATCATTAGGTCTATCTTTACCTCCCAAATTTAAGAAAATAGGGTCTTCGGATAACTGGCCCTGATTTGATGCCTTTTAGTGACATGGGGGCTAAGCCTTTGTGGTGAATAAATGCGACATTGGCGGTGAAAGGGTTAACTCTACTAGCGCCGTGTATTTTTTGACGTTCTTGGTTGTCCGTTGCATCTCAACCGACAATACGGAGGGTAACTTTTTTCGAGTGCGCATGCATTGCTTTGAGGGAAAAACAATCACTCTCATTGACATGATCTGAAGATAGACAAACACATAGCAGGCCACTTGGCAGTGAATGCCTTTGCATTTGGTGGGAGTGTAGAGTGATGTACTGGGCGAATGTATTCGCCCGTGGAGCTAGAAGAGTTAATGTGGCTTTGCTCTTGTTGGACAGTCGGCTTCGGGGTCTTTGACCTGACATACCGGTGTCTGGCTGCAAGTTGGGACTCAGAATGAGCGGCATGGGAGCAACTTCATTGTACAGTCCAGAATATCATCAATATGGAACAGCAAAAGAAAAAAACCACTTTCATTTTTAATTAAGCAACTTGAAGAACTGTAACAAAATTAAAATTTCTGGGGGTTATTTATTTTTAACCTTGACTGGCAGAGAAAATTAAAGGAAAAATCATTGACAAAATTGATCATGCCATGAAAAAGACAACTGATAGAGGCAATCTGGCAGAATGTTCTGGGGATATAACTCTTTTGACTGTGCTAGAGCAAAAACTAGCATATCAGAATTATTCTTCTTCATCTGATGTCAAGTCAGTATGTGATACATCATACGGAGGTCAAGGGTTAATAACTTAATTATTTTTTTATGTTAATAGTCATGTTTAGATTGTTTTTCTGTGTGTTCGTTTCAGGAGTCAGCTGCATCTCTTCCTTTTGGTGTCACTGCCAGTGCCTCAAAAGTGAGTACCTGTCAGTTTACAACTTATTTGGGTGTTACTGCCAGTGCCTCAAAAGTGAGTACCTGTCAGTTTACAACTTATTTGGGTGTTACTGCCAGTGCCTCAAAAGTGAGTACCTGTCAGTTTACAACTTATTTGGGTGTCACTGCCAGTGCCTCAAAAGTGAGTACCTGTCAGTTTACAACTTAATTTGGTGTCACTGTCAGTGGCTCAACAGTGAGTACCTGTCAGTTTACAACTTATTTTTAATTTAATTATCGGCTCTACTCTGCTTTCCGTTATTTATTTAATTGGGAATTAGTTAGTGGTAGGCTGTTTATGTTAGATCAGGACAGCTTTACCAAAACTCTGCTAAAGTGACTCCTCAGCAGTGCAATGTGACCTGTGCTCAGATATTGAGTACTATCTATCATGGCACTTGATACTTGTCAGATCTGAGTTTTAACAACAACATTATTGTTGTCTCATACTTAGGAAAGGACACTTGATCGTTGTCAAATCTGAATTCTATGGCGCTTGATACTTCAATTTTTACTTGTCTGATCTGATTTATGTGGCACTTGATACTTGTCTGATCTGAATTCAGTGGCACTTGATACTTGTCTGATCTGAATTATGTGGCGCTTGATACTTGTCTGATCTGAATTATGTGGCTCTTGATACTTGTCTGATCTGATTTATGTGGCGCTTGATACTTGTCAAATCTGAATTCTATGGCTCCTCGTACTTGTCTGATCTGAATTCAGTGGCGCTTGATACTTGTCTGATCTGAATTATGTGGCGCTTGATACTTGTCTGATCTGATTTATGTGGCACTTGTTACTTGTCTGATCTGAGTTCTGTGGCACTTAATACTTGTCTGATCTGAATTATGTGGCGCTTGATACTTGTCTGATCTGAATTATGTGGCGCTTGATACTTGTCTGATCTGAATTATGTGGCGCTTGATACTTGTCTGATCTGATTTATGTGGCACTTGTTGTCTGATCTGAGTTCTGTGGCACTTGATACTTGTCTGATCTGAGTTCTGTGGCACTTGATACTTGTCCAGAGCTTAATCTAGAGCGCGGGATTAGTAAAATCCCCCAAAATTTTGTTCCTTCCCGCGATAATCGGCGCGGGGAGCGGGCCGAGTCCCGCACATTTGCAGAACGGCCCGCAGTTTTTACCGATCGATGCGGGAAGACCTTCGTCGTCTGCTAAACCCGTCGTCTGGACAAACTGAAAGTATCGAGCATGAGCGAAGGATTTCTCGACATTTCATTGGTTCTTGACAAAATGTTAGTGTTAATAAACCAATCGCGTTCTTCTCGTTCTACCGACAGGAAGTTGCGAGTTTCGGCCGCCATCTTGAGTGTTCTTCAAAATGAAGCAGGCAGGGACCCTGTTTGATTTTGATTTTCGCGGAGGCAAAGTGAAAACAAAAAATCATGTTCCAAGCGAGTGTGAAGACCTCGAAGAAAAGGCTTCTATATCTAAAACGTCAGAAAAGAATGACAACAGTGGCAGTGCAAAGGAACATCGGTTCCAAAATGACTGGTTGAAAAAGTGTCCGTGGCTGACGAAGATTGAGGCAGGGATGTGCTGGTTCTTATGTATGTGATGTGGGGTTGGATAGGGGGTAGTGCCCCCCTTTTTTTGATATGAGGGGGGGACTGCCCCCCTTTTTCAGAAATCCTAGATTAAGCTCTGCTTGTCTGATCTGAGTTCTGTGGCACTTGTTACTTGTCTGATCTGAGTTCTGTGGCACTTGCTACTTGTCAGATCTGTATTCTAAATATGGCTCTTGATGAGATATTTGTCATATTATCTGAGTTTTAATGATTGCATTTTATAGTTGTCACTGACTTACGAAATCTGAGTTCTAATTACAGTATGACTCTGGGCGTATGTCGAATCTGAGCACATGCAGACTGTTTTCAGGACACAGTGCAGGTGTTTGTCAGAGGTCACACCACTGTGCCATTGCTTGTTCCCGTGTCGCCGACTGCCACAGAGGTGTTGGCACTGGTGTCAGCAGCGACAGACGTGCCGTCGCGACACCTTCATGTCACTGTCGAGGGGCACGTGCTGTCGGAGCAGACCTTGCCAGATATCAAGGAGGGCTCCACTCTACACTACGCCGTGAAGGGACTGGGGGGAGCGGATCAGGGTTAGTGTATCCCTTTGTGGTGTGTGTTCAACTTCAACTTCAAGTTTGCTTTATTATCTCCCAGAAGAGAAATGTGTGTTAGGTGCAACAACATGACAGAAATACGACGTAACTGAAAGAACGTTAATTGAATGTGTGATATGCAATTATAGTTACCAAACAAAATATTGTCATTAAAATTCATTACATCAAGAGGGTGGGACTCATCTCCCTCTCTCTCTCTCTCACTACGCCCAACTAAGAATAGCGCGTGATAAGCCCCTAATGGTTGGACTGCCCTCTGGCGGTCAATTTATCGTCCTAAGCTGCCCATTAGGCAAGATAACTCCTACACACCATGAAATTACTCCCCTTAATTGTTTCCGAACAATTCCTATTGCAATGACTTATGGTTCAGCCGAGTTCTAAATGATGCGTGGAATACGATGATTAATTCATCACAAAAACCTTTGTATTACCTTGAGTATATAAAAATAAAACAAAAAACACAAAGATGGGACTTTGAAAGCCTAACGGCTATATATTATTTTCGTCCCTAATCCTAATCCTAATCCTAATGTGATATTTGATGGATGTTTTTGACTGCAGGAGGGACAGATGAAGAGGGAGAGAGGAGGAAGAAGGCAGAAGAACTGAAGGAAGATGGCAACAAGGTAGAATGGTTTGGTTAATTCCAATTAGCTTGTGTTTTGTAGTTTGTTTTGGTAGTTTTATATAGTCATTATCTTTGCAAAATGTGCACGCAATCATAGTGCTCCTAGTCCAATACATGTTCGCGAATATATATAATATATGTCTTTAATCTTAAAACGACTTTGGTCTATTTTGCTGATGTACTACGATAAAAAGTGTGAAGCTGCAACTGCTTTGTATTTTGCCAGGAATTCACATGATAATGATGATGATGATAATGATTGTTACAAGGATGAGGGTGGTGATGATGATGATGATGATGGTACTGATGACGAGGAGTATGAAGATAATGAGTGATTAAAGAGACCCACCACGTCACGTGTCAAAATCACGGTTTCCACATGTTTTCCCTCTTATAGCTGGTAAGAAATCTTCCTAGCATAAGAGGGAATGTGACACGTGATGTGGGGGGTCTTTAACATGATGATGATAAATGCAAATGCTCCAATATTTAGAGGCATTAATACCACAAAGGCTAGATTACAGAACGCACAAAGATATGACATGGTCATTGACATGATGATGATGATGATGATGATTACAGATGTACAAGGTTGAGAAGTATAAAGCTGCAGTGGCGCTTTACTCAGTCAGCATTGATGAGTTTCCACTGGTGGTCGCATACAACAACCGGGCACAGTGCTGTGAGTTTTTTCTTTCTTCTTCTGTGTGAGCACATTAAAGGGGCACCCTGACGGATGAGTTTTTGCAAGGAACGCGTCGCGATCACCAGGAAAACACTCTTTACAGAGATTGCAACACTCACTTTGCTCTGGTTTCCTTGAAATCAAACTGTCAAATCGGCGATTCCTCCTTGGCGGAGGTGCTGGAAGTCAAATTCTTTCACCCAAAGAGAAGGCGTGTGCCGTCTCTTTTCTAATGGCCGCCAAATCGTTTGCATGAAATTTTTGCAATACAAGCCCTTTTTTTCTTTAAAAAAAAATCTTATGCAGTTTATCTAAATGAGTTTCACTCACAACAAAGGAAATAGCTCCAATTTTTTTGGGCGGCACTACAAAAAAAGAAAGCACTTCAGCACAATGAGTGACCTCCATCCACCCCATCGAAAATGGCTACTCTCTCCGGCATCTCTGCCAAGGAGGAATCGCCGTTTTGACGGTTTAATTTCTAGGAAACCGGAGCAAAGTGTGTGTTCCTACCCTTGAAAAGGCTGTCTTTCTGGTGATCTCGACGCATTTCTGGCAAAAACTCATCCGTCAGGGTCCACCTTTAAGCAATGGTAATGATGATTATGTAATAGTAGTAGTAGGTCTCTGTCAGTTCATGTCGACAATGGATAGTGTGCCTTAGATTTAGCCAGGGACCGTGCTGGTATTATTGTTCAGAACAGTGTCTGCTGTGACCGGTCAGCCCTGTTCTGGAGTGGCAGTCCCTACCACAACGGGTGCCGATGTGGCTGGAGGAGGGGTTGTCATCCCTGTTCTGGAGTGGCAGTCCCTACCACAAGGGGTGCAGATGTGGCTGGATGAGGGGTTGTCAGTCCTGTTCTGGAGTGGCAGCCCCTACCACAATGGGTGCCGATGTGGCTAGATGAGGGGTTGTCAGCCCTGTTCTGGAGTGGCAGTCCCTACCACAACGGGTGCAGATGTGGCTGGATGAGGGGTTGTCAGCCCTGTTCTGGAGTGGCAGTCCCTACCACAACAGGTGCAGATGTGGCTGGATGAGGGGTTGTCAGCCCTGTTCTGGAGTGGCAGTCCCTACCACAACGGGTGCAGATGTGGCTGGATGAGGGGTTGTCAGCCCTGTTCTGGAGTGGCAGTCCCTACCACAACAGGTGCAGATGTGGCTGGATGAGGGGTTGTCAGCCCTGTTCTGGAGTGGCAGTCCCTACCACAACGGGTGCAGATGTGGCTGGATGAGGGGTTGTCAGCCCTGTTCTGGAGTGGCAGTCCCTACCACAAGGGGTGCAGATGTGGCTGGATGAGGGGTTGTCAGCCCTGTTCTGGAGTGGCAGTCCCTACCACAACATGTGCAGATGTGGCTAGATGAGGGGTTGTCAGCCCTGTTCTGGAGTGGCAGTCCCTACCACAACATGTGCAGATGTGGCTGGATGAGGGGTTGCTCATAGCTGCCAACTATCAGGAATTTATCAGGAATGTCCAGATTTCTAAAGTCTGTCAGGAAAATCCAGAAAACTATCTGATTTTCCTGATTTTGACATTTCCAAGGAAGGATAGGGGCACTGAAGGATTTTTTTTAATGCATTTTCTTAGTTTTAAGTTGAACATGCAGCCAGTTGAACTTTAAAAGTAGGATTTTTCATAGACTTTTTTTATATAAAAGATATTGATTCAAATTTGATACCTTTATCTATCAAAGTGTAGTTTAAAAAAAAACAAAAAAAAACGAGGAGTCAATATTTGCAGCTTCATTTCATAGAAAACCTTCAACTTCAGGGACATTGCCCCACCATGGACGTTGCTCCTGGATCCTACCGGGGGCCGCTGAAGGCCCCCGAATCCCCATACTTTTTGTCAGGAATTTAATTTCTCCAAGGTTGGCAGCTATGGGTTGCTTCCCCTGCTGCTTGCCTTTCTTCGGGCTCTGTTCTCCTCAGCCAGGTTGTGGACCTGTTCTCCTCCTTCCTTCAGTTGTCCCTGAAGCTTCGCCATTTGCTTTGGTCGGCTGCTGTGTCCTCCCAAGTCTGCAGGCATCCTTGTAATGCTTGATGATTATGATAACAAGAACAAAAATAAGAAGTAAAAGAAAGAGGAGAAGGATATGAGGAAACAGTAGTGGTAGTAGTGGAACTAGTAGAAGTTATATGCTGTCAGTAATTAGCGCATTGTAAGCTGTTACAGCTCCTACATTCTCTCCTCTTAAAAAGAAATGATAAAAATGGTACCATACTTTTCAGACTACAGGGCGCACCATCCAAATATTAGACAAAATTCAGATTTTGTTATATTTTCTTACTACATTATTACTCATATCTCGTATGCTGATTGGTCAGAGGTATGCACACTGACCAAGTGAAAACGTGAGATGTGCGCCCGCCGGATTAGCCAGTTTGCGCCAGGATTCCGGAGGTGCCAGACGCAGCCAGGAGTGCTCCGTAGAATATTAGTTTTGTGTTTTAGTTATTGTCCCATCCTAAGTTGTTTAAACTTGTAAACTTGTAAAAATGGTCTAAATTCTATGTGTGTGTGTTTGTGACGTTCTACTCGTCGGAAATCAGGTCAGTGTTTTCATTTCACATTTCAAGAGAGTGCTTTATTCATTACCATCGTTTGACTCGCGCTGGGAATCTAAATTGGCCGGTCGGCTCTTCTCAGAAGCCTACTGAACTAATAACCGGTCGACCCTATTCAGCGGTCAATTTCGTGGCACTACCAGAAGCCATGGCTTCTCCGAGTTCGCGGGAGGGCATTTCCGAACCCATAGCCCCGAAACCCGAGGATATTATGAAAATGGTGCAAGAATTGGATGCAAATTGGACAAAGAAATTCGAGGCTCTCTGCAACCTTGTTCATCGCGCCATCTCGGACGCGCACACGGGCCCAAGTGACCCAAAAAAAGGGCGGTCGTCTCGCTCATCCGAACCAGACAAAACCATTGTTGTCAATGATGAAGAATCGAATCTTGACGATTTAGAAGAGAACCTGGTGAAAACATACAGCACTCAAGAACCGGACCATCAAGAAGTCGATCACGACATTGAATTACTAGAAAGGATCGTGGCAGAGATCGATTCGGAAGAAGAGAAACTTGGCGAAAAAGTGCTACCAGGACTGGCGAAAATAATTGACGGTCGCTTCAAGGAGAAACTCAAAGCTGCAGACCAAAAGAAGACATCTGAAATCTACAACAGACCGGAAAACTGCACACGCCTCGTTGTGCCAATTGTCAACCATGGAATTTGGAACAAACTTCCAGACGCAGCTGTGAAAACAGATTTGAAGTATCAACACATTCAGCAAGCGCGATCATCAAAGCTGCCACTGCCACTGCGCGAGCGTGTGACATCATTCTCTCTACAGACTCGAAACTGAGTGAAAAAATGGCGGGTGCGGTACAGAACTGCACAGACTCTATTGCTCTCTGCACACATGCGTCTCGCGAGATATCCTTCCGCCGTCGCCATGCTCTTCGACCGTATCTCAGCAAACCAAAACTTTGTGACGAATCGATCCCCATCACGTCACAGCTCTTTGGGGATGATCTAGGCATTTCGCTCAAAGAGATCAAAGAAGCTGAACGGATAGCAGCGAGCTGTACCCAGCCAGAGAAGCCATACCGACCCCAAGGCGGAAATCAAGCCCACGGCTCTGCGCAAAGCGAAAGTGGTTCCAGCCGGCGTGGCGGTTTTTTTAGGGAAAAGTCGGGGGTTTCCCCACTACAAACGGCAGCAGTGGGGGCATCACAAACGTTGGCGAGGCCACTACAAGGGCCACAACTCCCGCTGGTCTCCCTATCACTAGCTGAAAAGGTGAGAAGCTTGATACGATCGTTTGAGGCTGATGTGGATAGTTTTGTGTCAGGAAGGCTGATGTTTTTTCATCATGAATGGGCACAGATTTCGTCTGATTCTGAGATTTTGCAAATGATTCAAGGAGCAAAGATAGAGATAAATTGTCCTGTAGGAACTTTTAGTAACTTGTCTTCTAACAAAACGCCAGCTGTCAGTCCTAGTGAATGCCAGATCATTGACTCAGAAGTCCAAAAACTCATTTCAAAGCATGTCATCTCCCAATGTAGTCACACTGAAGGCGAAGTACTCTCCCCTGTGTTTACTAGAAGCAAGAAAGATGGAACACATCGTATGATTCTGAATCTAAGTAGACTCAACCCAGAAGTTTGTTACCACCATTTTAAAATGGAAACACTCAATACAGCTCTGACCCTTATTCATAAGAACTGTTTCATGGCATCAATAGATCTTAAAGATGCATACTATTCAGTGCCCATTCATGAGGAACACAAAAAATTCCTGAGGTTTGTGTGGAAAGACCAACGTTTTGAATACAATGTACTACCAAACGGACTAGCTCCGGGACCTCAGTGGTTCACCAAACTGTTGAAACCAGTGTTCGCTTTGCTCAGAAAAGAGGGCCACATATCAACATCTTTTTTAGATGATTCATTGCTGGTAGGGGCTACAAGAGAAGCCTGCATGCAGAATGTCATTGACACCGCTACTCTTTTTCAAAAGCTGGGGTTCATTGTGCATCCAACAAAATCAGTATTTGAACCAAGTACAAAATTTGTTGACAATCCAAAAGAGACTTGTAGTCTCTTAAGCAATATGTTATGATCAAGCGTATCAAACGCGGCCGACAGATCAAGTAGGGATAGCAAAGATATATTACCATTGTCACAAGCAGAGAGCAGATCATTGACAACACGAAGTAAAGCTGTCTCTGTGGAATGATTTGCCTTGTAGGCAGACTGGAAAAGCTCAAGCAAGTCAGACTGACTCAAATGATTGAGCAGTTGACACAGAACAACCTTCTCCAAGATTTTAGAAACAAAAGGCAAATTTGACACAGGCCTGTAATTCTTCATTACGTTTGGATCGAGATTGGACTTTTTCAACAGAGGTGTCACAATAGCATTTTTGAAAGAAGAGGGTACAGTGCCAGTACTCAAGGAGTTATTGACAATGGTGGTGATAACAGGTATTAACTCATCAAGACACTGATACATGAGATCTGCTGGGATGGGGTCAAGGCTGCAGGATTTTTTGGGTGTATTAACAATAATAACCCTAACCTGCTCTTCTGTCACTGGTGTAAAATCAAGCATTTGTTTTCCAGTAAAGACAGAAAAATATGGGCTTCCACCTGCTTTGTCAAGTTCTGACCTGAGCTGTACAATTTTATCAGTGAAAAAGTCACAGAACGCATCAGGTAACTGATCAGCTGGTATGTTGTTTGGTAGACTATTGTCTTTACCCTTCCCCGTAAGATGACCCACCAAATTGAACACGGCTTGCTAGTTGTGCATTATTCTACCCTAGCGCTAGTGTGAACTGTCCTGACCACTGATCAAGTCCTTAGTGTCCTCTCTGCGTTGCTGAATCATCTGTCGATGAACCACCAGGTGTGTCTTCCTCCACTGACGCTCTGCCTGTCGACGTTGTTGCTTGGACTGCTTCACTTCCAACGTGAGCCAATGTGCAGAAGGCCGGTCTGTTACACAGCGAGTCGTAAGGGGAGCGTGTCTGTCGAGTACTGCTTTCAGACCCTGGTTGTAATCAGTAACAGGGTCCTCCTCGCCAAACTGGAGTGTTGCCACATCATTTTTGAAGGTTGTCATGTCGACTGCGCGCAGGTTTCTTGACGTAACAGTACGTTTTTGGGGTCCAGGCTTTTTTATGTTTAGGGAAAAGGAAATGGGAAAATGATCAGACACTAGGTGGTCTGTCACACACAGGTCAAGGATTGTGTCAGAGTTCTCTTCCTCAACAATCAACCAGTCAATAATGTGGTGTGATTTGTGAGTGGGCTTGTCAATCAACTGACACATACTGTGAGTAGTAAGCAAGTCCTTTAACATCTTTATATGACAGTCTGAGGTAGAATCATAATGGAAATTAAAATCACCTAGGATGGCAGTGTTTGAGTTAGACAGTGCACAAGAGTCCAAAAGCTGTGGAAACTCTTCCATGAACTGAGAGGTTTTCAGTTTGTTGCCCTTACTAGGTGGAGGTCGGTAAAGGCAGAGAAAGGACATACCTTGACCAGCATAGGTGAGGTGCACTTTACTCAGTTCAAATGTTTTGAACTCACCCACCGTCTTTGGGAAAGTGATACAAGGCTTGAGTGACTCCCTGCACAACCCTGGTACCCCGTGATACAACGCCTCATGTGCAACGGTCCTATGAAACTTGACAGGCTTCTTCATCTTCCAAGCCACCCCACAATGATCCACCCACTTCTTCAGAAACGCCGACTGGATCTGCTGGTCTGCAAAGTCTCAGGCCAGTGCTCATGAAAGCAGGATTGACCACAGAATGCACCAATCTAGTCTTAAACTCATGGAGGCCTAATACTCAAAAGTCGTACAACACATACATTAATAAATGGCTAGAATTTGTAAGAGAAAATGAAATCACAAACCCTAACTATGTGCATGTCTCTAATTTCCTCACAAAACTGTACTCAGACGGTGCTAGCTATAGTATGGTTAATCTTGCTAGAAGTGCTATCGCTGCGTTTCTAAACCCCAAAGACTCTGACTCTATTGGCAACCATCCTGTTGTTTGTAGAGTGGTAAAAGGTGTGTTTCAAAATAGACCAGCACTACCAAAATACAGTGAAACATGGGATGTAGATATTGTTCTAAACACGCTTGAGCAGTGGCCATATGCAGAACAATTGACTGCAAAGACTCACTTACAGAACAGTCATGCTCCTTGTGTTGTTGTCAGGTCAGAGAGGGCAGACAATCCACCAACTGACCATAGACGATGTAAAAATGTACAATACTAAATGTGTGGTTGTATATAGTTCACTACTTAAACAATCCAGACCAGGTGTCCATGTCAGGCCTCTGGAAATAGAAGCTTTTGAGAACAAAAAACTATGCATTGTTCATCATCTGAAACTGTACATAGACAGGACTGCAGAGTTGAGGGTTGGAAAACAACTTTTTATCACTTGTGTGAGACCATACAGGGCTGTGTCCAGGGACACCATTTCTAGATGGATTAAAACCGTATTATGCGTTGCTGGTGTGGACACAGCAAAATTCACTCCTCATTCAACTAGAAGCGCAAGCACCACAGCAATGATAAGCAGAGGCGTATCAATGGAATGTGTCCTCAAGGCCGCTGGCTGGTCAAACGCAAGCACTTTCAGTAGATTCTACCACAAAACTGCAAAGCAGCAGAGAGGAGAGTGCAAAAGAACAAAGGAGGTTCTTGAATCAATTAGTCTTGGACAGCTTTGTTGGCAAAACCACTTCAAAATAAGTTAGCAAGGTGAGCTATGACAAAAAGTGTGAGCACGTATATGTTTGTATAATACATGTGGTCCCCGACTCTGAAGTCTCACGTTTTCACTTGGTCAGAGTGTGTATACCTCTGACCAATCAGCATACGAGATATAATTATAAAGTTAAACGAGGCTTACCTGAA
The DNA here is from genome assembly GCA_017654935.2 of Phymorhynchus buccinoides. Taxonomy (NCBI): domain Eukaryota; kingdom Metazoa; phylum Mollusca; class Gastropoda; order Neogastropoda; family Raphitomidae; genus Phymorhynchus; species Phymorhynchus buccinoides. Next base: position 8,073,276 of record CM065693.1, read on the forward strand.
GTCGAAGTTTAACTGGAATTATATTGAGTGTGCTGATGGGAAGAGGTACACACATACCCACCCTTCAGATATTTAAATCCCCACCCTTAGATATTTATCAGGGACCACATGTGGCTAAAGTCTGGCTAATCCGGCGGGCGCGCATCTCACGTTTTCACTTGGTCAGAGTGTGTATACCTCTTCCCATCAGCACACTCAATATAATTCCAGTTAAACTTCGACTTCAGGTAAGTCTCGTTTAACTTTATAATTATCCCTCTTGTGCCTGACGCTCTGTGCTCTCAATCACCTCTGAAATCCTAACCCAAGGGACGTCACTCCGTACAAAAGGGGGGGGGGGGGGGTAGCGTCAGAAAAATAAAAAAATAAAATATACCCTACCAGATTTTGTGTTTTTTTGTTTTGAATGTGTTGCCGAGATGTCTGTCTGATTTGCAAAAAGAATTTCAAGATGTTATGGGGATGCATGGCTTCACAAAAAAAATCAAATTGCCAAAGTGTAGTCGCAAACTGCATTCACTAGTCATTCACTGCCTACTTTTGCAGACTGTTGAAGCCTAAGACGACTGAAATGGAAATGTAGATCAAAATCATTCACTTTCACTTCACGATCTTATAATTCCTATCTTTCACAAAAAAAGGAATTTTCATTGCTGTCATCACTCAGTGGATGCAATAACGACTCATCATCCATGATGTAAAAGTCGGGAAAATGCTGATGTCAGTAACACGACTTCAAAAATTTGCATCGATCGAACAAGCACAAGCTCGCTGCCGAAATAGGTCAGAATACACTCCTTACTCATCATTTCGTGATCTCATAAGTCCCATATTTCACAAAAATAGGACTATTCATCGCTTTCCTCAGTCAATGGACGCCATAACTGTTCGTCATACATATTGGAAAATGCCGAAGTCGGTCACTAATTTTCAAAAATTCATATCTTTCAAACCAATCGGCCTAGAAGCCATTGCAAGCAACAGGACGGAAGTGTAATCCATAGCGAAAGCGAGGCTGAAGCGCTCACGTGACTGCCATGTGATAGAAACAAAATGGAAGCGCTCAAACCGGCCACGTGGAATCTGTACGTTCCCGAACGTTCTAGACGTTTCCGATCCGAATTTTTTTTAAACGTTCACGACCGTTCACCGCACAAGAGAGTTATAAGGCGCTGGGGTGTCAGTCTGGGGAAAAAAGTATCGCCTTATACTCCGGTAGTGCATGTTTTAATAACGGTTCGTAGTCGTACAGGGTCCTTGAAACCTTAAAAAGTACTGGAAAATTGACATGGTCCTTTTCCAGGGCTTGAAAAGTGCTTGAAAAACAGCAAAGGCCCCAAGACTCCTGGAAAAGTCCTGGAATTTTCAGAATCGTCTGACCACGTCCTTAATCTCAATCCATCAAAGTCAACATCTTCCCTCCACCAAAAAATAATTGAAGGTTAAAACTAAATTCAAATAAAAAACAAACAAAAAACTTTTAAGGTCATACTGATCACGATCATAGCAGACGACATTTGCGCGAGTTGTCTGCCGCTGAAGTTACTTCCCTTTACCGTACTTCCGTTTTCCAACAAAATGGAGACTGCATTTTCAACGATGTTTGGCTGCAAAAAAAAAAGAATATCAGAGCTGGTTAGCTCCGTCAACAGATAGTTCAAAACTGAAAGCTAACTGCACAGTGTGCAAAAAGAACTTTGACATCACCAGCATGGACGAGAGTGCTGTAAAAAGCCATTGTCGAGGCCAGAAGCACAAGCAACTCAGGCAGGAACGAAACCGACATTGACCGGTATGCCAGATTGAGTCCTTGAAATTTAGTAAACTGGTCCTGGGAAAGTCCTGGAATTTTTTTAACGCAGATCTGTACGAACCCTGTAATAATCACAATTATTGTGCTAAGAGGAAAACACAAGGATTCAAGCTTTGGACGACCATTTCTGTGAGTTACAGACCTGAAGCTATCAAAGTGGGATGAATGCATCAGCGACTGCGACCAAGTTCTCCAGCAAGAGCCAACCAACAGTAAAGGTCTGTGATTGTGTTCTTTTAAACGAACCAGATACTGTTTTAGCTATGTCTTTATATTTTTCAAAGTGAACTAAAAATATACTGAATGTTTGCTGCTGTTTTCTTTTAAGTGAAGCAGAAGTTTTGTTGCGATGTTTTTGTTTGTTTATTGTTTTTTAAATTTATTATGAACATTTATAGAACGCTTGATTTTGAAGCTCTAAGCGCTTTACGATTTCACTAAAATTATGCATCGATAAAAACAAACCGCAGACACTAGAAGGGTGAACTATGGACAAACCTTGACGTACAAAAGCAAAGCAAAATGCACAGATTTCGTTAAAACCCCATTTACATTAAATTATATTCTCACACCAAAGACCAACCAATACACCCAGGCACTTGCTCAATCCTCCACACTCCACACACCCCAAACACGCACACAAACACACATGACATGCACACACACACACACACACACATAGCCCTTGTGTACGCAAACTAAAACATTCTCCATCCAGCACAATTATTGGAAAGAAGTCATGAAATGTGTGTGTGTGTGTGTTCAAATGAAGTAGGAAATGTTTAAGGTCTGCAATTTTTTTCTTTTAAATGTACCAGAAAATATCTTAGGCTTGCTATTCCTTGCTTTTAAATGAACCAGGAATTATTTCAGATTTGTAATTTTTTCTTTCTTTTTTTCTTTTAATGAAAATGTTTTAAGGATAGTCATTATCTTATGCTGAGCTTTACACAAACAGTGAATGAACAATTCAATTCACGTCGCAATTGCCATAAACAGCAAATCTTGTTTGATACTTGTCAGTTGGTGCCCAGTGCTTTTATTATTTTTAAATGTTCTTGCTTGTTTGTTTTCATATGTATTTGAATGTCATCTTTTGCTATTGGACGGACAGCGCTGCTGAGGAGGAAACAGGCAATGACATCCAAAGGGGAGGGAAGTGGGATTGAAGGCGACAAGCCAACTGTTGTCAGCCAGCAGCATCCACTGAACGTATCAAAGGTAATAGTCGTGTTGTGTGGAAATGGTGGAGTGATTGTAAGCAAAGCAAGATTTTGCAAAGACCTCCCCTCTCTCTCTCTCTCTGTCTCTCTCTCTCTCTCTCTCTCTCTGTCTCTCTCTATCTCTCTGTCTCTCTCTGTGTGTCAAACTGCCCTAGTCCACCTATGTGACACATGGCTTTCAGCAATCAACCAAGGCAAAATGACAGGCTCTGTATTCCTAGACTTTAAGAAAGCGTTTGATTTTGTGAATCATGAAATACTACTTAAAAAAACTGGCGCTATATTTACGAGACGAAAACACGATCTCTTTCTTTGCATCTTATCTTACTAATAGAACACAGTTTGTTTTTAGTAATGGCACAAACTCGTGCACTGAGATCATAAAGGCTGGTGTACCCCAAGGATCAGTCTTAGGGCCTCTTCTATTCTGCCTATTCATTAATGATCTACCTTTATTAATATCGGCTGACTCTGTCTCGTGTGATCTCTTTGCTGATGACACCTCTCTCCATTCTAGTGCATCAAACCTGTCTTCGATTCAAACCTCTCTTCAGTCAGCTTTGCATGATGTTTCTGATTGGTGTTACCAAAACCTTATGGTCCTCAATCCTAAAAAAACCAAAAGCATGTTAATTACCTCAAGACAAAAACATCAAATAGAACCTCTAGTTTTAAATGTTCATATTAATGACAATGCTATAGACTAAGTACGCGAGCACCGAGTCCTGGGAGTGATAATAGATGACGAACTAAAATGGCAACTCCATATTCAAAAGATGACACATAAACTTGCTCGCAGCTTATTCCTACTAAAAAGAACTTACACCCTTCATAGATATAGACGCACGCACGATGTTTTTTCATGCCCACTGTCTCTCCCACATTAATTACGCATCTGTAGTCTGGGACTCTGCTGCTAATTGTCACCTATTAAAACTCAATTCTATGCACAAAAGGGGAGCTAAAATAATCCTCCCTGATCCTGAACTCAGTACAGCAGAAAAACAAGCCCAGTTAAACATACTTCCACTGCAATCACAGCTTAGCTATAATAAAGCCATTCTCATGTACAAAGTACACTATGACTTAGCTCCACAATACCTGAAAAATCTACTTACACAAGCCTCACATCGCTATGGTTCAAGTAACTATATTCTACCACACACAAGAATAGATAAATTTAAGTTTTACTTTCTCGGGTTCCTCCATATGGAATTCCCTTCAGTCCGACATTAGATCATGCTCCTCTATCTCAACCTTCAAAACGAGTCACATTCGCCCCTCCATGATTTTTTTTTTTTTTTTCTTTTTTTTTCATATATTATATATCCCGATACGCTCTAGTGCTAATTACGATGTCATGTATTCCACATCACTCTGTTTGTTTACTATTCTCCAACAATGTGCTAAAATCAATGTTTAAATTGTCCGCACTTCATTGCTAATTGCTACCGGTTTCATACCATAGGCTGCATTAGTTTGCCCTGTTCTAAAATGTACAGTTCTTTTATACGTGCTTCAACATATCTGTGCGTATGTGCATGGTGTATGTTTACACGCATGTATGCCCGCACAAGTATTATCAATTATACCTGTGCGTACGTAATTCTATAAATTCGTATTTCAACCTGTCTTTATCATAATACCTGCTTTGCTACCTTTATGTTCAATTATGTATGTGTAATTTTATGCCTTGCCATGTTTGTATTCTATGTTCGTATATGTACAAAGGTGCTACCTTTATGTTCAAATCTGTATGTGTAATATCATGCCTTGCCATGTTTGTATTCTATGTTTGTATATGTACCAAGGACAGATTGGAAGACTAGGCGTTGCCTAAAATCTTTATCCTTGAAAAATAAAGTTCAAGTTTTCAAGTTTTCTTTCTCTCTCTCTCTCTCTCTCTCTCTCTCTCTCTCTCTCTCTCTCTCTCTCTCTCTGCTTTTCCACAATATGGATTCCATGTTATCATGACAATTGGATAGCGGCTGTTATGTGAAATCAAATTCCATTATCGTTTTTGGTCCCTTCCCCCACCATTGCCGATTGTTAATGTGCCAGAGGCCTAAACAATTAAAATATTTTGACTTTCTTAAGTTAATATTTTCCAGTAATAAATTTAATTCATTAAATGTTTGTGTGTGTCCTAACTTTGATTTTTAGAAAAAAAGTTATGTGTGTGAGAGTGAGTGTGTAAAACAATACAATATTTCACGTTTAAATTGAAATTTCTTCTTGCCCTTAAGTCAATGGGTTCCACAATGAATGTGTGTGTGTGTGTGCGCCTTGTTTTCAGGAGACATCCAGCGTTCCTAACTTAGTCCCAGAGCAATCCGACGAAGTTCAAACCAACGACAGACTAGACCAACCTCAATCAAAGTCAGCGCGTAAAAGAATGAGAAAGAAGGCCAAGAAGCAAGAAGAAGATAGACTGTCAGGAGAGAAGGAGCAGACAGTGACTGAGGCTGCTGAACCTCACACAGAAACTCAATCAACATCAGACTCGACGTTGGTAAGTCCAGGGTTCGTACAGGGTCCTTTAAACCTTGAAAATTTCTGGAAAGTTGACAGGGCCTTTTCCAGGGCTTGAAAATTGCTTGGAAAACAGCAAAGGCCCCGTACCGGAACGTAATGACCAAATTGTTACAGTCGTCAGAAATCCGTTTGCTTCTAGAAAACGATTTCAGTTACAAAGCAGAGCGTTGATATAGTGGAAGCAGAAACATTTTAACAGATGCTGGTGATCTAAATCTTTTCCAATATTGAACTGGAGATCCACAAATTGATTATTATTACGATAATGGCTTAAGGGGTACGCAACCCCCCTCAGTACTCTATAAAGTGAAGTTTAGCGTGTGTTTGGTTTCAGATGCCCGATGGTGGCTCAGTAGCAAAGCCAGCAGTGCAGTCTGGTGCAGGTGTCGAGCATCAGATCACAGAGGCAGGGGAGGCTATCTTCACTGCCCAGCCATCCACCGATAAACCAGGTAAATAGCATGTGAATGGACGTACACAACAATGTGCTTTTGAAGACATTCTATGGACATGGGTGCAACTTTTCCTGGTATTACAAGGATTTCCTGTTGTTGAATTTTACCAGAACAGGAAGTTCCTTTTTTTTAAATCTGTCAAACCAGATCTTAGTGTGTGTACCGTAATTTTCGGACTATAAGGCGATATTTTTTCTCCAATTTTGACCAATGCGCTTAATAAATGAGGGCGCCCTATTAGTGAACAAAACAGAGAGAGAGAAAAGAGGCAATGATTGCCATACTCAGTACAGTCTACTGTGAGTCATGACATCGAAAGTGGCAACGAGTCGCCGATACGACAAATACTCACGTTAAAATGCTTCAAAATCCCTATTATCATCCGAGATACTGTCCAACAGATGCCATAACCCTTCATTGGATGTAAAAAGCATCGGTGTAGAGCTTAAAATGCCATAATTCTACCAGTTTTTGTAAAGAAAAGTCCAAACACAACAACCGGAAGTCGCAAAAACGGAAGTTTTGATTATTTGAGAAGGGAGCCAACTCTCATTTATGACAGCAATAATGGCGGTCGGTAAGCGTTTACAGGACGTGTACAGGCTTCAAACTTCGACTTTCTTTTGCGAGGTGTGTATCGCCTTATAAACGAGTGCGCCTTTTACTTGAATTTTGTTAGATTTTTTTTTTAAATTGCCCTATTCGCCTTATACACAGCAGCGCCTAATGATCCGAAAAATATGGTACTGTGTTTTTCAAACACCTTATAATATAACATTTGTATAGATTGTGGAAAAAGCAAACTAAAATACCTTCATAAATGAATTTTTGCTTCAACTGCAGGGGGACATTATCCCTGGACCCCGGCCTTTCAGGTTTTTTCATTTTGTGTAGTTGCACCTGTGTATGGACGAAGCAGTATATCGCAATTCTGTGTTGTGTATTGCAGTTTGGTGTGTTGTCCCCTGTTTAATCTTCTGGATTCTTTAACAATGTGAACGAAGCTGTTACTCTGTGTGTGTGTGTGTGTGTGTGTGTGTAGTCTCAAGAGACAAGTCTCTGCGAAGTTTGGGCTCCTCCCACCTGGAGAGCATAGCGCTGCAAGTGCACCCTTTTTTTCTTTGGGGGGGGGGGGGGGAGTCTAGGAGAGAGTGGTGGTGAGAGGGGGATAACTCAGTAAATGTAGCTGTCAATATGGTACATGTATACCAGACAGAGGGATTCTCCTTGCTCTTATCGACTTTCAATTCTTTTTTTTTGTGTGTGTGGTTTTGTTTTGCATGCATAAAGCGCTCAGGTCAGACTTGCTTTAAGTCCCTATCCAAAGGATTCGATGATCAGTTCGATTGTTCCTGTGAAACTGGAAAGAAAAGGTGAGGCTTGGGTTCAAAGCACCAGTCACTCATGCATTGCATTGGCTGGTAACCGCCTGACCACTCTGCCACCTTTCTTTCTAAGGAAGGAAGCATGTTGTGAGAGAGAGAGAGAGAGAGAGAAAGAGAGAGAGAGAATGTGTGTATGTGTATTTAAACCAGAAAGGTATTTGATCATTTTGTCATCTTAATGAAAGCTCCAACATCCATGGCAAACTTGATTGTTCTTAGTTACAAAAAGAAATATCAGAATCGCATTGCTGGGGTGGTACTGACATATCTTGGCCACATATGTGACAGTGCATGGGGAAAACATGGCATAAATTGAGATTTCAATTTTTCTTGATGGAGCAAAGATTCCTTATTAATACACAGAAAACTGAATTTGAGTTATCTTGTCTAGTTTTTATTTTCTAATTATTTGAAGTTTGACATTCGAAATAGATCGTTTGCAGAAATCGGGCATAGAAGATACAACTCTATTCTATCATCCTTACCATTCCACTACAAGTGCATATTTGTCTAAGTTCAGCTTGGAAGACAGAAATTGGTGTGTGTCTTATCACCCCAACTCCCAATCATGCTTACTTCCTGTTTAAGCAATGAGCTCACTTTTCTTTCAAGCTCCTTGGAAGACGGATGTTTTTGTGTGATAGCAGAAATTTTCTTCAGTTTCTTCCTTCAGTTACGGACTTTGTTTTATATACTTGAAAATAATTAGATGACCACTAGGACCAATCGTAGACATATAAAACACAAGACATTCAGGTAGTATTTGGTCCTTTAATGAAAGTCAATATACAGACGTCTCTGACACCACCTTCAAAGGCCCGTGTGGGAAATTTTCCACCAGATCATCTTTCACCTGCCAGTCCTCTAATCTGGTTTATATCATATCATGCTTCAAGTGTCACAGACTGTACGTCGGGGAAACATATCGAACACTCAATGACAGATTTACTGAACATTTGCGATCGATGCGACTGGCATACAATGACCCAATCGGTGCCCATTTTAACAGCCCTGGGCATTCCCTTGACAATGCAAAAGTCGCCGCAGTATGGCAAAGCAAAGGGGGGATGACCAACCGGAAATTCTGTGAATTATGGCTGATTAAGCGTCTGGGAACAATCTCTCCTGCCGGCCTGAATACCAAGGAATAATTCCTACATCATCAGTGACGTTTGGGACTTTCCCTGCATCATACGAGGTGCTTTGTGCACCCCGGTGGTACCTTGCTTCCCTTGGTGTGTCTACTCCTTCATGCTTTCCCCCACCCCACCACCCCACCCCACCTTACAAGCCTCCCCTCCCCGGTCCACCCCTCGCGGGATGCATGATGACCCATACAATGCAGTAACTAGGTTCTCTGTGACTGCCAAAAATGTTATGAGGACAAGAAGGAAAGTGGCCCTTCGTTTGCCCCTCCTGCCCCCTCTTTTTACTTTAAGGAATTGCTTATGGTGCTTGTGCTGGCAGCATTTTGTTTAAATCATATGCTGATATTCTTGTTTGGAAATGTGCAGTGCTTATGCATAGTATTTGTGTGTGTGTGCATGTATATATATATGTGTGTGTGTGTGTGTGAGCTCCTTTCACAAGTAACATTTTCTAACTTTTTGTATACATTTATTTTCTTAGAGTTAACACTTACTCAGTATCTTTCTCTCAACTTTGCCATGAATATTGCCCTACTCCCTTCCTACTCCCTTTTTTCTCTTTTTTTTTCTAGAAATATCTACTCAGTCTTCCTTTTATATCTGAATTTCAACTCAGTCTTCTCTTTCTATTTTGAACTCTTACTTTTTGCTTGCTGTCTGTCAGTCTTTCTTTTTACATCGATAACGTATGTATCATATGAAACGTCTGTATATTGACTTTCATTAAAGGACCAAATACTACCTGAACACCTTGTGTTTTATGTGACTTTGTTTTATCTTAAGATTTTTCTTCTGGTCTTGTGTTGTGTTGTGCCTACGGGTAAGTGTCGATTTGGCCCACCCATTTTCACTTTTCAACCTCTGTTGAGGTTTTCTGGCCGTTTTCTACTTAGTTTGACTTCGAGCCTGTCAAACCTTCGCGTTTTTAGCATGTTGTCGTCCACTCCGGTTCGGCCGGTCGATAACCTCGCGGCATCCTACCCCGCCGATTTTAAAGGCCGTTTTCTGAAAACATTTCCCGTCTCTTGTGTTCGGAACATAAGACCTAGACTGAGTCCAAGTCTTCTAGAAGTAGTTCGACTACAGCATCTTACTCACTCCTGACGTTCTCTGACCCATCCAAAAACACCATTTAGCTACAAGTTGGCCTCTTTGTTTCTGTTGACTTGATTTAGAAAACAATCAAATAAACAAAGAAATCATTCAAAATTGTCTTACATGTTGTGGATACTGGTAGAACACATACAAATATACATAAATATGCCCTAAATAGAAAATTAATATTTTTGGGGTTGTTGGCTATTTTTAGCTTTTGCTTAAAACATTCTGAGCGACTTATGTAGGTTTTTCCCGTGCACCATCACATATGGTGGTGGGTTTTTTGGTGTTTTTTAAAAACCTGTACACATGTTTATGTGGCTTGCCATTTTGCTTCTTTTTTTTTAATAGTCTCCACCAATATTTGTGTTTTTGTTTTCCAGTTCTGCATGCAGTCAGCCCCACATCATCAGTCGACGAAGTGACACAGTGGCTGCAAGAGGTGTGCAAACTAACCGATGATAACCACCTGCATTGTTTACCAGGCCTGGACGGACAAATCCTCTTTGACTATGAAGATCATGCTACATTTGTCAATGACACCAACATTCCTGTTGGCGTTGCTCGCAAGATCCTTTACCTGCGCGATAACCCACATTGCTGGTCCCACATTGCAAGCTGGTCGGTAAGGGAGGTGATAGAGTTTGTTGGAAAGCCAAACCCGGGACACGACTGGTCCAAGGTGGAAGAGAACCACATTGATGGGGCGGCGTTCATGTCCTATACCACCCCGGATGACATTATGCAAGACTTCAAAACCAAGAAAAGGATTGCGTTCCAGATTTTGAGCAGAAGACAAAATGAAGAAAAGGAACAGCAGAAGGACATAGAATGTGGAGTTTTCAGTGAAAATAAGGCAAGTAGTGCAATACAGGCTGATGAAAGTAAGACAAGTGGGGCAATACAGGCTGATGAAAGTAAGACAAGTGGGGCAATACAGGCTGATGAAAGTAAGACAAGTAGTGCAATACAGGCTGATGAAAGTAAGACAAGTAGTGCAATACAGGCTGATGAAAGTAAGACAAATGGGGCAACGCTTAATGAACATCAAAATGCGCCCTCTTTGCCTCTTGAAGTAGGTGAAAAGGAAAATGTTGTGACACTGAAAGATGATGATCCATTGATGCCATACAAACTTTATTTACAAAATGCATTGCATCTGCAGCCGTTGAAGGAGTCATCAAATACACGGCATCTAGTGGACTGTGAATTGCGTGTGGTGTATCACAAACATAAAGATTTGAATAAGTTGGAGCAGCAGTTTACTTTCTTGGTCCTGTGCAAACCTGACTTTTGTAAAGGCAGATCTGGAAAAGAATCAATTGAGAAGCTTTGGAAACTGATGACAAGCAATGAGAATGTGTGCTCAAAATGGGCGCCCTTGTTACCAGAAAGTGTGTCAAAAAACCTCAATGTTTATGATGACCACACTCTTTATTTTGACAGCTACCCAGCCAAACATTCCAAGATTGTCGAGTTTGATAGAACTGTGAGAAAGCTTGACCACAGCTTATGTCCAGTTATGATCATTGAGCGGGAACTCTTGGAGAAAGGTAAACATGGGTATTTAGTGACTGGGACGCAAGCTAAAGATACGCTTTCTTTTCCGTTTGGATTTCATGCTGATGCACAGTATTGGTTTTTCAGCTCTTCAGACATTGGATTGGGCTTTGAGAGGGGGCAAATGGACAGCAGTCAGTGTGGGAGTTCTCCAAGGCGCAGATATGTAGACAGCAGTAGTTCATCTGATCTTGAAGATGAGGAACAGCAATGTCCTCGGAATGCTGATCAGCATGGTGTAAGCAGTGATGAACAAGTTTCAACAGCTCCTCAGCTAGCGGAAAGTGTAACTGGTAAAGTAGAAAGTAGCACTGGTCAGCAATTGCAAAACATCACTCCGAGGCCCTTCAAAGAGCATGCCAATACGTGGAAATACAATCAGGGAAAGCTAGAAGCTGTGGAGTCCGGGGACGACATGCTAAACCGTGCAGTGGAATTCAAGCGACTCAATGGCTGTTCTCCTGAAGATAAAAGATTTATGAGAGCCTTTCTTGACAGATCGTTTGAATTTGTGTGTGCCTGTTTGAATGCTCGGAAAAACGGAACCATCTATTTTGGCATTGCGGAACAGGATACAGAAGATCAAGAGCAAACATATGATTATGGTCAAATGGTTGGTATAAAAATGGACCAGAAGCGTTGGTCAGATTGCTATGACTCTTTTCATAAGTCTTTCAAGAAATGCTTCAGGGATAGCTTTGAAAAGGTGAAGTATTGTTTGTTTGGACCAGTTTTTGTTCCTATTAGAAATACAGATAAGTGTATTATTGAAATAGACATTGAACCAGCCTATGAACAGACAAGAATGATGTTGTTCTCTTATAACCCAAAATATATAATTGATACATATGGTAGCCCTGGAGAAGGAGAAAAGCACAAATATCACACACATGGAGATAATTGGACTGGAGTTTTTCGAAGAGATGGTTCTGAAACCATGTATGTTAGCAAAGCTCAGTTAGAGCCCTTTAGAAAAAAGGAACTGTTTAGACTGAGCAATGTCAGGAAACAAAAAGAAGAAACCAGAGCACAAACCCACAGAGACTATATGAGCAGTCCTGAAGCTGAGAAATTAAAACAATTCATCAGTGAATGTGATGAATCAATGTTCCCCATCCTTCTGCTCCCAAAGTTGACAGAAGAGGAGAAAGCCAATGATATTCACCACTTTGAATTTCTTTATTACATTCAGTGGACTGCTATTTTTGACTTTGACAATGACTCTGACAGAAATGGAGTCTACAGCATTGCAAAAAATTTACATTGTGCTTTTGAAATTCATGAGAGTGTTGCAAGTGATTTTATAGACATGTCTGTTGAAGACAGGAAAGAAACTTTGTCTTTTTTAAAGGAAACTGTTTGGCTGTTCACAAATGGTAAAGCAACAGGCAACAATGCATTTGAGAGATTGAAACAGCAGGAATGGATAAACCTCTACTGGACATATATTAAAAATGCTGTAGCTTTCTACAAAAACAACAGCGTTATACCTCCAGCTAGACGCTTGGTCTTGATTCTAGTATCAGATGAAATGGAGGATGGGATCATGGAGACATGTCAGGATCTTAAAACTGATTTTGGTTGGGATCATGTGTTCTTTGTGTTTCAAAGTGAATCGGTTAGAGACACTTTCAGCAGAGAGCGCATCTTTTCTGATGACATTAAAAAGCACAGTGTGGTCCTGCCTTGGATGCACCTTCACCATGCCATTTGTCAGTGTTTGAAGCTAACGAAGCATGATGAAAATAAGTATGTACACACATCCAGTGGAGCAGACGTGCCCATCCCATACAATGAATGGCAGTTATGGAGCGATTTGGATGTTTTGAATGTAAGAGAGTGTAGGGAAGAATGGGAGGGATCGACTAGAAGACCGTGCAATTTAAAAGCACAGGAAGAGGAAAAAAAGTTTTACCAGGGAAAGCCGATTTCATGGTGGAATTTGTTTTTCACAGACTATGATTATAATCATGTTATGGAGCGTTCAGTATTTGATGCTGTTATGCGCAATATTGACAATAAAAGCAGAAACACTGACCATTTTGACTTGCCAATGGTGACCATTTCACACATGCCTGGGACAGGGGGTACTACTCTTGGGAAAAGTTTATTGTGGAAGCTGAAAGACAAATTCAAATGTGCTGTTCTAAAACGAGTAACGTCAAACACTGAACATCAAGTGACCCAATTCTGGGAATCTGTGGAAGAAGGGCAAGATCAAACCAAATTGCTGCCAGTTATTCTCCTTGCTGATAATGTATCCAGCGACACTTCACAAATGAGTGAATCTGATTTCTGCAGAAGATTATACAGACTACAGATGAAAAACCAGCTCATAAGACCTATTGTGATTCTGATACATTGTGACAGAACAATGAAACCTAAAGGCCCTTTTTCTTTACAACAGAAACTAACTGATAAAGAAAGAAATTGGATGGAGCATAAATATCATGCTCTGGAAGAGTGCTATCCTGAAGGTGTAGGTACTTTTATAGCATTTTTGGCTATGAGGCATGGATATGACCAGGAAAAATTGCAGGGTGCTATTGTCCATTATTTAGATGATAATGTCCTAAATGAAAATGAAAAGGATCTTATTGAGTATGTTTCTCTCATAACTGCATATTATCCATCTTCTGGGAGATTTTTAGGTCTGCCAGTTTCAAGTTGTGATACTCTCATGGATACGTTCAGAAATGAAGTAGCCAAGCCTTGGGAAAAATTGCTTAGTAAAGTAGCAGGTCAAATTCTAATATTTGAAAACTGTGAAGATGGGTATGTGGTGAGGATAGCCAACAAGCCCTATGCTTTAGCTATCTTGGAAACATCTTTGAAACAAAATGATGAAGCACTTGGTGATATTGTTGTCAGGTGCTTGAAATCGCCTCTTGTCCGCTGTAAGTTCTCAAGAAAAAAAGTGATTGACCTTTTAACTCAATTTCTCGTGGAAAGAGAGTTTGATGTGATAGCTGGAGATTTGACCTACATGTCACCTGTGATCATGAAAATAAAAGAGGCTGACTTTGATAAAGCTGTTGAGGTACTGGAACTTGGATATAAAAAGTTACTGATGGACAAGAGAAGAGATAAAACTATTGAAAGAGAAAACAATGAAGTTTTCAATCATCATTTGGCAAGATTACACTCAATCTGTGATATTGACAAGGCCCAGCGTTATGCTGAGAAGGCAGTCACTCTTGCACCGCACATGCCATACATCAAGCACACCTTAGGTGAAATATATTTAAAGCAGTTTAATAAAAAGAAAGAAACTATCTCTGATCTGCTTGACGGTGGTGCTGTGTGTGGACTGCTTCATGTTGCAATCTTGGCTTTCAACAATTTTATTGAAGCCCAGGGTGAGACTGTTGATGATGCTCTTGGTACATTGTTTTCATGTACACAAACCATACAAACTGTTAATGAAATTCTGTACTTCCTTTCAACAGCAGTTTCAAGAGAGGTACCTTATGCCTTGTATCTGACTGAAGATGAAAGCGATACTTGTGAATTGTTTCATGATTTGCAAGATTCAGAGCAACAGGTGATGAAAAGTCTTATAGAGAAAGGGATAGAAGCCCTGCGCTTCTTGTTCTATTTGACATACTCAAATTCCTTGGGGAAATGTGATGCAACTGTGCGGTCATTAAAAGACCAACGAACCATTAACAAAGCTACCAAAGACTGTGATTTTCAAATGAAAAGGTTTGCTACCCGCATTGGCGAATTACGACTGAATACTTTTGGCATTCCAGATCACGAAAACATCAAAAGAAAAGACAACATGTTGCGCTTTGAAAACGTGAAACTGAGTGGATGTTTCTTTGAGAGCATTGGTCTTCATCTAAAGCAGTTGCATTCTTCCAGAAGTGAATATAAGAGAGAAACAAGTAAGGCTAATTTGCTTAAAATAAAATATAATTTAGAGTCCATTGTTGAAAAGTCGTTAACTGATAGAGACAATTTGATGACAATCTATCTTGCCCTGAAAATAGCTAGATTAGACAATTCTTTCACATTAAAGAAACCTCAGATCTATGGGTACTGTAACAAAGTAGTACACTCAAAATTGGATTCCTCCGACACTCGTAAAATGAGAGCCCATCTGTATCGTGTTCTTGTCAGCTGGCCACAGAGGTATTGGGTAGGATTTCATGAGGATGAGTTCAGAGCATCATTTCAGTACAGATCACCACCGCTGTGGGGAAGGGGGAAAGAGCTTGTCCCCAAAGTTCACTTTTATATAACAAAGGATCCAGAGCATGGAGGCTTCCATGTATGCCACTGGACAGAGATTTATGATGATGCTAACAAGGAACCACCCTTGGATGTGATGAGCCAGCGTCTTCAAGTCTTCACTGGTGACTACGAAGTCAAAAAGAACAAAAAGGGAGAGGACATTTCCATTATTATTATGAAGTGGAAGTGCCCCATAGGAATGTTGAACTTGAGCATCTGGAAGATCAGAGGAGAGGCAGTGTTCAGGGAGGAAAGTGTTCAATTTTACCTGGGGTTCTCTCTGCGAGGGCCAGTGGCAATCATCTGCAGGAGTATGACAGAAGATCAGGATGCCAGCCCATGAATCCCAAATATAAACGCCTTCCTTTCCTTCAATCAACTTTTTTGCTGCAAGGTCTTGCCAACTTCACAGAAACTTGAGAAAGCAAGCTTTAAACAGGCATCAAACTTATCAGAAGATTTGCAAATTTCAGAGGATTGAAAGTTGTTGGTGGAGGAGTGTGTGTGGTGGAACATATCCTGAACATATTTCACTTTTGAGCACATCAGGTGAAGCTATTGAGATGAAAGAAAACTATACACAGTAGATAATGTGAGATTGTGATCATCTTTACAATGTCATGTTGATTGATGCCTAGCTCCCTTTGCCATAAGCAGGGTTCACAGTGTTTGGGAAGGTTTGGGGAAAATGGACTTCATTTTCAAGGCCCATGAAAGTTTGTGAAAAATGAAAAACCAAGAGTAGTGTCTTTGAAAGTTTGTGAATTTTGAGCTACTGTCAAATCTTCATCAATCTGTCCCCCAAATCGCCCAGGACCATAATTTTGAATCATCGTGCCAAGAAAAAAATTATAATTATGAAATAAAATGAATATTTTTATGCATACGATCGGTGCGACTTACTTTCAATTTTTTTACCGGAATTGATGCGAGTTGCTTCCCTTTAAAGACATCCGATCTTTACGCGTAGCGCACAATTGCCGGGCAAATGTGTCTTCAGTGAGCTATGGCTCGAAAATTCTGCATATAAAGTATGGCTGTGAAATGATGCAACCAACAAGCGCTCAGCATATTGTGCCGCTTTCCGAATAACCTTCGATTTGGGAAAACCCTAACGTTGGGCTTTGAAAGTTTGGGAAAATTAGGATGCTGTTTGGCTATGAACCCTGCATAAGGAATATGGTATATTACTTTCGCTATATTTTGCTACAAGAACGTAGCTATGGTGATAAAGCCAGCATTAAAGCGGCAGAGATTAATTTGTCTGATTCACAGTTTGATGACACTTCGCTATCTTCGTTATCGGACCCAGGACGTTAAGCAGATTTTTTTTCAGATTGCTAGAAGTTATTCTCACGTTGTGGGTTTAATCATGTATCTGGTGGAGCATGGTGCTGACACTGGATGTGTTCCGGTGTCTATTCAGCACATATCTTGCCGCTCTGCGTTGGACCTTCTCCAGGTCAGAGATTTGCCTGTCGGTGTGCGGGTCCCATACTGAGCTTGCATATTCCATAATAGGTCTGACCATGGCTTTGTATGCAAGCTCCTTGGTAGCAGTGGAGCACACCGGCTTCAGGTTTCTTCTTAAGAACCCCAGAGCTCTGTTGCCTTTGGCACAGGTTGCTGAGATGTGGGCTCTCCAGGAGAGATCACTTTGCAGGGTGACCCCGAGGTGCTTTGTAGAAGACACTCTTTCAAGGGTGTGGTCGTGGAGACTGTAGCTGGTGAAGGCATTCAGCGGCTTCTGGCTTCTCAAGGGCAGCTGGCTGCATTTGGCGGGGTGGAACGCCATGTCCCATTCTCTTTCCCAGTCCTCTAGCTTCCTGAGATCCTCTTGGAGTTTGGCCGGGTCATCATCGCAGGTAATGAAGCGGTATAGAGCTGCGTTATCAGCAAAGAGGCGAGAGGGAGATGAGATTCTTGAACGAAGGTCGTTTATGTATGTTAGGAACAGGCAGGGAGCTAGGACTGTCCCCTGAGGCACACCAGACTTCACTTCCATGTAGCGTGACTGGGCACTGTCGACCACCACAGCTTGCTAGCAGATTGCTAGTAGAATAAAATCATCTTCATTGATTAAAAAGCTCATGACTTTCCTGGTATTGCAGTACCTCCAGGATCGTCCCACCATCTTTATATCTATTAATGTCCCACATGTTTGCCGCTTGTTCTTTCTGTTCTTTGCAACTTTATCTGCCAAATATTTTTTGGAAGACTTGCAGCAAATAACTTGAAAAGTGTTGTTCTTCTATGCTGAAGTATTTTTTTAAAAAGTACTTAAAACAATCGCCTACTTACTAAATTATTATTATTATGAACATTTATATGCGTTTACAATGAATGAATGAATGAATAAATAAATAAATAGATATGCACGGACACACAAGCACCCCCCCCCCCCCCCACACACACACACACTGGTACACACACCAACAAAAACACAATCAACACACAGAGTTATACATTACTTTAAGAATTTTCTTATTTTATTGGTGTATGTGTGTCTGTCTGTCAACGTGTGAGAGAGATAGAGTTAGATGTTTGCTTCTATTCATGGTAATTTTAACCCTTTCATGGCCACTGTCGCCTCTTGGCACCACAATGATGTAACACCCATGTCACTGAAAGGCATCAAGTGAGGGTCTAGTATCCAGTGACCTTATGTTCTTAATTTTGGGAGTTAAGGACAGGCCTTATTTTATGCATGTCACAGAGGAATCCTCAAATATTGCAGACATAATCTTTTCTCTGGCCAGGTAAGTTTAATGGAAAGTTTTGGTTGAAAAATGGCTACTGTTGAAAGGGTTTTAAGGTCTTAGCCAGTCAATAGTGTGTTTGTTTCGCAGTGTTTACACTTTGACATAAAAGTTTGCTGAACCTTATTGACCTACGCAGAGTATAATCCTTTTGCTCAAATGTGCCTTATGCCAGTTATGGTCATTTTAAATGTGAACAATGAATAATTATTATTGTGGAATAAACACCATACATTTTATAACTTGATCACTTATGAAATGACTGTTGTATAAAATATATAATATGAATGCCGAGTTACTGATTGTGGAGCTCAGTATTAAGGCGCATCTCTTGTTTCAGATATGTAATTTACTATATCAGATGATTATTTTATATTATGTGTTTTTAAAACAAAAGTTGTATTCATGATAATGTGGAGTCACGGTTTTTGTGTAGTTTGTTTAAAATGTATAATTTAATGTCTGTAGACTTGAGATTCATTACTTTATTTGTTTGAGTTATCTTATCATTTGGAGATGTTGCCATTTGTATTGACAGTGGAGCCTCCCTATTAAGACCTTCCCTAAAGACTCCCTCTAACGATGTGACCAATAAAGTTTCACTGATTTCCCCCCCTTCATATACGGACTACTGAGTGTCCACCTCCCTATGAAGACCTCTTATTTTGCTGATTTATCAAGGTCTTGTTAGGGAGGTTCCACTGTATTTTATTGTTTGCATCTTTAATTTAGTGCCTTCTTATTTTTTACGCTACCTTGCATATATGGGAAATGTGTTTGTATGTGCGTGTGTGTGTACGTGTGTGCTCGCATGTGTGGGCATGAGTGTCTCTCTCTCTCTCTCTCTCTCATGTATCATCATGCTGGGATCTAGCCAGTCAAAATACCTTAAAAGCATTTATCGACGCTCTCTGAAGCTCATTCTTCTTAAGCCATCGTCCCTCCTTCCTAGTGATTATAAGAAATTAGATATACTCCCAATTCATCTTAAGTGTCAATATAACAAAGCCGTGCTTATGTATAAAATAATGAATGATTTAACACCAGCTTATCTGTTTAATATGTTCCCCATCAACAATATCCGTGGCAAGAAAATTGTCCACATTCCAAAACCAAGAACAAACTTATTCATGACATCTCTTATTTATTCAGGTGCCAAGCTATGGAATGATATGCCTGTCCATCTAAAAACGAATCCCAGCTTATTATCCTTTAGAAGGGCATATCATAAATATTTGATTGATCAACTATAATTCCTGTAGGCATATTTGTGTTTATTTGTACTAATATGTAGCAGATATTCATATATACAATTTTACCTTTCCTTATTAATTTTGCATCCATGATTATTGTAATTCTGAAGTAATGCCCATGGAGCAGCAATCTACATGCTATGCATGATATGTGTGTACGGGTGTGCTCGTGTATATGGGTGTAAGCGTGTATGTGTGTGCATATGAGGGTGTGTGTGATGAATGTGGTGTGTGTGTGTGTGTGTATGTGTGTGTGTCTGTCTGTCTGTGTGTGTGCGCGCGTGTGTGAGAGAGAGAGAGATTATAAAATTGTTCTTCAATTATTGAATGTAAATAATGAAATGTATTTGTTGCCACTTTTTTGCATGTTTATGAATTTTTTTATATATTTTTTTTTTCATTCTCATGTTTTTGCCTGAGGGCATGGTGTAAAAAAGCTGTCTCAGCTTATCCAATTTCCCTCATTAAAAAAGTTCGTATTCGTATTCGTTCGTATTCTCTCTCTTAGACGAAATTGACAAGTGCACCATACATCACAGATTCTTTAACCTACATATACAATATTTGTATTGACAAAAACTACTTCCCCAAGCACTTCAAAACTAGCAAAATAATTCCTCTATAAATCAGGTGAACAAAATAACCCCTCCAACTACAGACCCATCTCAATTCTCTCTGTCCTCTCAAAACCACTGGAGCAGCACATCAACAGTCACATCTCATCACACATTAAAAAGTTTGACCTACACCCAAATCAATCGGGCTTTAGAGAAAATCATTCGTGTCATGCAGCTCTTGTAAATCTGGTCGACCAATGGCTTTCCAATATTAATAATGATGAATACACAGCAGCCGTCTTCGTTGATTTTGCCAAGGCTTTTGACACGATAAACCATGCTCTTCTTCTTCGTAAACTATCAGTGTATGATTTTTCAACCGATGCTATTGCACTCCTGTCATCATTCCTTAGCTCCCGTCAACAATGTGTTTCTATTGATGATAAAATTTCAGACTTTCGTTGTTCAAAAAGTGGTGTTCCATAAGGTTCTATCATAATATTCATTGGTCCTATCCTTTTTTTCGTTATATGTAAACGATTTGCCCATTTTCCTTTCATCCCTTAGTGATCTTTTTGCAGATGATACCACGATCCATTCAACTGATCGTAATTTAAACACCCTATATGTAAACTTACTAGAAAACATTGATAAACTCACAACCTGGACACATTTTAACCATATGTCACTAAATACTGGAAAAAACAAAACATATGCTGATAACTACCAGACAGAAACGTCAAAACCTACATGCGCCTACTCCAAAACTATATGCCAATAATAAAGAAATCGAAGAAATAAAATCCCACAAAGTCTTAGGATTAACCATTGATAACAATTTATCCTGGCAGGACCATATCACTCATTTAAGCAAAAACATCGCCAAAAAAAGTCTTCCAATTATCCAAAATAAAACATTTTCTAAATCAGGAAGCCAGGAAACTCTTCTTCATTGCACACATTCAATCACTAGTTGACTATGCTTCGACACTCTGGGAACTACAGAATATTTAAAGAAAATTTTGTGTTAGAAAAATACTTGACCATTCTCCCTGAATACCAGGCCAAATGTATTCTCAAATTTAGAGTATTAAATCACAGGTTACCTATTCAGCAAGGACGTTTTCAGGGAATTGTTCATGGAGAGAGAATGTGCAATAAGTGTGAATCAAATGATTTGGGAGATGAATTTCATTTTGTTTTCAATTGTAATTTCTTTAGCAATAGCAGAAAACTGTTGTTGAAGCCTTTTTATTACAAACACCCTAATATTATTAAGTTCAACAAACTGTTTACAACACGTAATAAGAAAACTCTGCAAAATGTAGCAAAATTTGTTAAAGTTATTATGCATAGCCACTGATTGTTCACATTTCATTGCTCTTTGTCTATTGTATCATTATGCTTGTGCGTGTGTGTACGTATGTGTATGAGCATACGTGTGTATTTGTGCGCACATGTAGGTATACATGTGCATTAAGAGAGAGAGAGAGAGAGAGAATGAATGTGCGTGTGCTGATGTGCGCATTGCCTTTGTAAATTTAATATATTGTTTGGTTATATATTATTATGCCACTATTTCAATGAATTTCATGATGATGGTTCGATCGCCTACCATGTGGGGGTCATACTGACATCAGTGTAACTGATATGTAAAAGGTTTGATTGTAGTGATGTGTGATATGACAATTTGGTATGTCGTGGTTTAGTTGGATGGGGTGTGACTGGATATTGATCTATATTTTCTGTTTTTTCGTTTGTTTGTTTTTGTATGTTGTTGTTGTCGTCAAAGGTTTGTTTGTCCGTTTATTGTTTGTTCTATTTTACTTTTTATTTTTTCATTGTTTATATGTTTTTGTTTTTTGTTTTTGTTTTTCCATGTACCCCCAAGGGGCTTTTTTTGGAAATAAAAACCTTGAAACCTTGGGACTGCCAGTGACAAGACATTGAAACCCCTTGTCCGCGCTCTTATAATCGCGGCTTTAAACTAGTTCTATTGAAATCAAGTTCCTTAACATCAGAAGATGTTTACCTGTTAAGTATCGACTAAAATTGAAAAAAGGAAGACATGCTCAAAATAATGAACGGAATGGCACCATCTAGATTAAGAAATAAATTAACGTTAAATGATAAAAGACATGTGCACAAGATGTCTCTCCATAGACCCCGCTTGGAGTTATTCAAATCCAGTCTGCGTTATTTATTTATTTATTTATTAAGACACTTTTATAGCGCCTAATCTTTAAGCTCTAAGCGCTTTACAGAAATCACTAAAATGAATAGTAAACACAATGAACAAAAAGTATATATCAAACATTGACCAACACCCCCCTTCCCTGATCCCTCAGTCAATTTCTCAATCACGCCCAAATAATGAATGACATAATCTACAGTACACTTTCGCAACCAACTTGAAACACTCACACTGATGGACACTTAAAGACGCCCAGGCCACACTATTAACAAATCACACTCACACCCACACTTATAACGATAGAGAGAGAAAGAGAACGAGAGAGAAAGAGAAAGAGACAGACACACAGACAGACAGAGAAAGACAGAGACGGAGACACAGAGAGTCAGACAGAGGGACAGAAAGAGATAGAGAGAGAGAGAGACACACAAACAGAGACAGAGATATATTATAGGACTGAAATACAGTTGCATGCATCATAAAATAACAACTTACTATAATTTGTACATACAATAGTCACAAAAAAGGCACATTATATTCAATATTAATAAACATTCACACACACACACACACACACACACACACCACACACCTACACACACACACACACACACACACACACACACCGACACGCGCACACACGCGCACACACACAGACACACACGATTAGTGGAAAAACATTAAATGAATGACACTCACACACATACTAATAAAATAGCATTTTAAAACACTTATAACGTAAAATCATTTTAAAACAGTGAGACAAAATGGATAAAGAAATAAAAATACACAAGTACATAAAATGTTCACAACATTAAAATACACCCATCCAGCCCATCCTTTCACACACACACACACACAACGCACGCACGCACGCACGCACGCCACGCACGCACGCACGCACGCACGCACACACACAACACCACACACACACACACACGCACGCACACACCTGCACGCATGTACACACACGCACGCGCTCACATGCACTCATCCATTGTGCATCATTGACCGTAGCGGCAGAGAGCAGAAGCAGAAAGAAGAAAATGGACAAAATGGAAGGTAATGCAGAAAAGCAGAAGAGGGAGCGTAAAAGAAGGAAGGAGTTGGGGATAGAGACGGGGATAGAGAGGAGCAGAGAGTAAGACAGATAGAAAACGGAGAGACAAAGAGTGAGAGACGAGTAGACAAAGTGGGGAGGGGGGGGGGGGAGAAGTTAAGAAAAAGAGCAAGGGGGTGGAGAGGGGGGACAGATGGACAGGCATACAGAGTGACAGACACGTTGACACAGAGAGAGAGGGGGGGGGCAGAGACAAACAGACCAACAGACGGAAAGACATAAGGGAGACAGCAGACATATTTTAATCGAGGTTGTGGGACTGGCGGAAATAGTGGGTTTTTAGAGCGGTTTTGAAGCGTGGAAGTGTTTCTGAGTTGCGAGTGGTGAATGGGAGCTGATTCCATGTTTTCGGTGCGGTGAAAGAGAAAGTGCGGTTGCCATAGGTCTTTGTTTTGGGTCGAGGAAGAGTGAAAGTTCGATTGTCTGAAGAGGAGCGGAGTAGTCTGGTAGGAGAGTAGATGTGCAGAAGATCAGAGAGATAGGCAGGAAAATAAGGATCGGTGACAGATTTGAAACAGAGTGTAGATATTTTGTGATCGACTCGAGCAGAAATGGGAAGCCAGTGAAGGTTCTGTAGGAGAGGCTGGGCGTGTTCATGTTTTTTAACCTTGAATACTAGTCGGGCTGCAGAGTTTTGGACCTTTTGGAGTTTGTCAAGAAGATAGTGTGGGATGCCAGAGAGGAGGGAGTTGCAATAATCGAACTTGGACAGAACCAGAGAACAGACAAGCGTTTTGGCTGCATCGAAGGTAAGAAGGTGGCGAATGCTGCTGATTTTCTTGAGTTCGTGGTATGCAGAGCGACAGATGTTTGAGACGTGTGTGTCCATGGAAAGAGTGTTGGAGAATGTGACCCCTAGGTTTCTTGCTGTGGAGGAGAACTGTATGTTGGTGTTGCCGACTAAAATAGAAGAAGGAGCGGAGTCTGACAATGGTTTATGCTGGGAACGGACAAGGAGGGCCTCAGTTTTATCATCATTGAGTTTGAGTTTGTTTGTGGTCATCCAGTGTTTGATGTCTGTGATGCAGTCCTGAGTCTGATTGATTGTATCTTGAATCTGATCTGGTGGTGAAGAGGCATGTAGTTGTTGGTCGTCAGCAAAGGACTGACTGGGGATGTCATGCTGGGCAGTGATAGAAGTGAGAGGCTTTGAGTACAGAGTGAAAAGAGCGGGGCCCAAGACTGACCCTTGTGGGACACCAAACTCCAAGAGAGAAGGCGGGGACTGGTGATTATGGGTTGACACAGTTTGTGTTCTGTTGGAGAGATAGGATGAGATCCACGTCAGTGCAGTACCAGAGATGCCATAGGAATAGGAGAGACGATCAGTGAGAATGGAGTGGTCTATTTTGTCAAATGCTGCAGAGAGATCTAATAGGATAAGAACAGAGAGTTTTCCAGAGTCAGCAGAGTGAAGGAGGTCGTTCATGACTTTGAGCAGAGCTGTTTCAGTGCTGTGGGAAGGGCGATAGGCAGACTGAGAGACAGGGAAGAGGTTGTTGCTGTGCAGGTATTCAGAGAGCTGCAGGAGAACGATCTTTTCTGTGATTTTTGACATGAAAGAGAGGTTGCTGACAGGGCGGTAGTTTTTTTAGGTTGTTTGCTTCTAGAGTTGGTTTTTTGAGGAGTGGTGTTACTATTGCTTGTTTGTAGAGATCTGGGAAAGTGCCAGACTGCAAGGATCTGTTGATGATGGAGGTCAGAGCAGGAAGGAGCACATCGACACATTCAACCAAAAGGGGTGTGGGGATGGGGTCCAGAGCACACGTTTTGGGCTTGGCCTTTTTGATGATCACTCTCACCTCGTCCTCCGGAAGTTCCTTATGGAACTCTTTACCTACTAATTTGAAAGAAATATCACGTTATTCATCTTTTCGAAGACATCTTAAAAATTATATTTTGACATTTGATTTTTAAAAATGTTTGGACACTAATGTAACAAATGCCCATACAAATGTTGGATTGTTTGTATCCCTCTGTGTCTGTCTGTCTCTATCTCTATCTTCTCTAACCGTCTCTCTCTATCTCTCTCTCTCTCCTCTCGGGTCTCTCTCTCTCTCTCTCCTCCTCTCTCTCTCTCTCTCTTCTCTCTCCTCCCTCTCTCTCTCTCTCTCTCAACATTTTTCACTTTTTACATGCTATTCATGGTTGTTTATTATATTCTTTCATTGCATGGTTTTTGTTGTTTTTTTTTAAATTGTTGTTTATTCGATATTTTCGTTTACCACAGGGCTGGGTGTAAAAAAAGTATGTATACTTATGTCATTACCCTGTATAAATAAAATTTCATTCGATTCTCTCTCTCTGTCTCTCTCTCTCTCTGTCTCTCCCTCTCTCTCAATATGCAGGATTGTGTGTGTGCTTGCGTGCGCATGTGTTCAAAGGGGTATTCATGCTCAAAACCCCTTTACTATCTTTTCTTTGTTTTATTATTATTAATATTATTATTTTATTATTGTTAATTGATGATGATGTTGATTATTATTATTATAATTTCATTATTATCATTATCTTAAATCTTGTTCATGAATGGCTACATGTCGAGTTTTCAATGAATGCTGCGTTATTAGACCTGTGATATGTTGGGTTTTTTTAGTCCGTCACCAAGACGGACTATTGCGATGGGCTGGTTTGTTTTTGGTTTTTTGTTTTTTTTCTGTCTGTCCCAAGGATATCTCCCGAACCGCTTGACCGAATCGCGTCAAATTTGTGTGAAGGTGTGCCTCCTTAATAGGAAGAGATCGGCGCAAACCATTTTGCCGTCGTGACCTTTTGACCTTGACGTACGACCTTGAAAACGAAAATCTATTTTTAGCCATATCTCGGGCACCGATCAACATATATAGGATGTTGAAACTTGGTATGAAGGTGTTTGGCTTATGCCCGTTCTGATGATGGCATACCGATCAAGGTCAAGGTCAAAAAAGATCGCTGGAGCCTGAAAATCGGAGGGTCATTTTTTTTCTCCTTCTGTCTGTCCCAAGGATATCTTTCGAACGGGTTGACAGAATCACGTCAAATTGTGTGTGCTGGTGTGTCACCATGAGAGGAAGGCAACCGCGCAAAAATTATTGCCGTCGTGACCTTGACCTTGGCGTACGACCTTGAAAACCTTGAAAACCGAAAATCTTTCAGGGGCCATAACTCCCACACCGTTAGTGTTAAGAGTCTTCAAATTTGGCATGAAGTGTACTTTGGCTTATGCCCGTTCTGATGGTGGCATATCGATCAAGGTCAAGGTCACGGGTCCGGGCGATCGGTAGGCCTTGAAAGTTGGTAGGGGTCTACAAATTGGGTTTTAAGCCATATTTTCCACATTTGTACTTGACAGAAGCGCTTCAGATTGTGTGTGGTACTGTATACCCTAGAGAAGAAAACGTCCGAGCATAAATTATCACCATGCTGACCTTGACCTTGAAGTGTGACCTTGAAAAAACCGAAATTTTCTTCTTTGCGCTATATGTTTCTTCTTCAAGCTGTATCTCGTGAACTAGAAGGCAGAATCCCTTCCAATTTTGTGTCAGGATGTGACACTCTACGGGGTGTCGCAAGTGCGTGGCATTGCTGGTGACGGACATGTCTGCCGCTCGGCGACGCCCTTGTTTATGTTTTACTTTTACGTGCCACCGCAAGCTGTATATCCTTTTAAGGACAATAAAATTTTGTGACTCTTGTTGTGTTAGCTTTTACTCTGAACTGTTTGTATTCTTTCTATCATTGTTATCATTACCAGTCATTATTTCAAATGTTTTAAAAATGTTTTTATCCATTTTTTGTGTTTTAGATAAAGGTTATTTCTCTTTTATGACATGCTAGATGTTGAAATTACAATAAAAATATGAATGGTGTTCAGAATGAATATGCACTACCGATTGTGTACATTGTTAGGGTTTTTTATGTTTTATTTTTTTTATGCATTACTAATACAATATATGTGGGTGTTTTTTTATAAAGATTTTATTTGTACAATTTCGAGACTCGCTTGTGTTTTTTATGCTAACTTTTTCTTGTGTGTATTTTTGTTTACTAGAGAGACATGTAGAACTACTGTTTTACTAGAGACCACCATGGTGACCTAGTATT
>CM065693.1:8103197-8123197 GCA_017654935.2 Phymorhynchus buccinoides
AATTCTTACACAGTTTCTTCAGCCGAAGTCGGACAATGCGGGCCTATTTTCCTTAGGGGCGCGTAAGGTGCATCTACGCTCACGAGCGAGGTATGACAGGAAAAATGTCTGCGCGAAACGGGAAGAGAAGGAAAGAATTCAGTAAACGCCCAGTGTCCATGAAAATCTATCTTTTTCTCTCTGGGGGGGTCCTGGGCGGGGGGCTCTCTTCCCCTCTGGGCTGGGGTGGGGTCTTTTCTTCTTGAAGCTGCTTCTTCTCTTGCTTTTCGCCTTCTGCTCTTCTTCTTTCTTCTCTTCTCTTCCTGGGTGGGGTGGGGTCTGATGACCTTCCTTTGACGCCATTCTTGTTTTTCCTCCGAGAAAAAATCTTCTTTCAGAGCTTTTCTCCCCCTATTCGCCAAGAAAAAACAAAAAACAAACCAAACACCAATAACCCAACACAAACCCAGCCGATGACAGGACCATGCTGGCCCTATTTCTTTCTTATTCTTCTTTTTTCTCTCTTTCTTTCTTTCTGGTGTCTTTCTTGGTTCTGTTGGTGGTGTGGCCATCTTCTTTTTTTTTTTTATAGATTAATGCACACTACACTTTGCGGGGGACCTATAAGAAAAAGAAAGCACAAGAGAGAGAAAATGAAACAAATTAGCTTCACACAAAAAAGTCTAAACTTCTACTTGAATTTACTTGGGTCCAGTAGAAAGTAGAAGACGACGCAGCAAACAAAATAAAATTCCCTATTTCTGGACTGGGAAGGGGGGGGGGGGGGGAATATTTTACAGGGAGCTTGCCGGCAGCTACTAATTTTTCCTGCATATCTCTTAACTAACAGTTTTTAACCTATAATACCTCTTATGAACTAAACTGGGTAGTCCTTTTAATGTGCGATAGCCCGGATCATCTAAAAGTAATAGTAAAAGTGTTAATTTTAAATAATCACACCCTCCCTATATCACCCCCCCCCCCAAAAAAGGCCCCCCCCCCGCCCATGCCCCCACCCCCCCCCCCCCGCCCCCCCCCCCCCTCCCCCCACCTCCCCCCCCCATCCCGCCACCCGGGCCCCGCCCCCCCCCTATCCCTTATCTCCCATCCCCCCCCCCCTCTCCACCACCCCCATCACCCCCCCCCCCTCCCCTGCCTTTTGCCCCCTCTCTGGCGTTGTCTTCCTTGGGTCCTTTGGATCTGTTTTTTGATGGCCGCGCCCTCCCGTTCCCCCCGACTCCCTGCCCCCTCCGACCGTGGTCACCCCTCGCCTTTTCCCCTTCATTATAGGTATCTAAAAGTAAATTTGCCCAATGCCCGCACCCATGGCCGAGAGGGCGGGCGTAAAACCCTAAAGTTATTAATTTTTTTTATCCACGCAAGCTAACTATTTCCACGTTTCGCGCTAAAAAACATCAGCATGCTGACGCGTCTGCGCTCGACTTATAACAAGAAAGCTGTCTTCTGAGTTGATCGACGAAGAAAGGAAGAAGAAGCAAAAGCAGTAAGTCAGTATAACTCTGAAACTTTCGCGGTTCGAAAAACCGGTTCGAGTTGCTTGTGAATGAACCGGTTTTTAAAAAAAAAAAAAAAAAAAAAAAAAAAAAAAAAAAAAAAAAAAAAAAAAAAAAATTTTTTTTTTTTTTTTGTTTTATTTTTTATTTATTAATTTTTTTTTTTTTGCAGAGTTTTAGGGGCCTAACTCCCGTTTTTTCCTCCTATATAAGTCTGTGTTAAAGCCAGGTTGAGTGCACAAGACCTCCTCTAAGCATCTATTCTGCATATTATGAAACATTTGAGCAGTACAATCCCCTACTAACAGTTTGCATGCTAACAGAACATGTGGCCCATTTCATTTTGTCTACGGAACGCACAAAATCACAAAAAAGGAAAGTCAAGACGGTGCAATAGGAAATTAAGAGAGAGAGAAAAAAGAGACCAAGCCTAAACAGGGACTCAAAGGTTTAATGATCTACCCATCATATAGGACTCTGAAACAACGTTAGTGTGCTCTGTAAACCAGAACCCTAGCTGTGACCACAACAAAAAAAGAATAAAACAAAACAAAAAACAGCAAACAGGACAAAAAACAAAGAGAACAGACAGCCATCAAAAAAAAGAGACCACGACACAAAAACAGAACATAACCAAAACTTCAAGGTGAGAACAACCAACAGCCCCCAGGTACGTACTGTACCCAGTGTTTGGTAAGACGAAGGCCAGCAGTAAAAACAAAAATAAAAACTGCCGAACAAAGAATAACAATTTTCCCAAGTATGGGTTTTATTTGTTTTTTTTTTTTTTTCTTTTCCTTTTTTTTTTTCTTTTCCTTTTAAGTTTTGATTGACTCTGAGAATGAGAACACGTACGCTTAACATGAACCACCGGAAGTCGGGAAAGTGGTATTTACTCAAACATCCACGTCTTTGTAGTCCTATCGACTCGTGTGTTTGAGCAGACAATACAGCACTTAGAACACCGTGCGTCCATTCTAAAAAAAAAAAAGAAAAAAAAAAAAAAAAAAAAAAAAAAAAGAAAAAAAAAAATTTGGTCATTTCTATAATTTTCTTAATTAATTAATATATAATTTTTTATAAAGAAAAAATTAATTAAAAAATAAAAAAAAAAATAATAAAATATAAATAATATAAAAATAATAAAAATAAAATAAAATTATTTAATAAAAATCATATTAAATACGTCACATTTTGCAAGTTTTATCAAGTTTGGGGTGGGGTGGGCCACTGTTTGGGGGGGGGGGGCGCCACCCCTAATTTTCCTATTAAAAAAAAAAAAAAAAAAAAAATGTTGCTAGTCAACTGAACACTCGGCGTATTATCCGCGGTTTCACAACCATCACAAAAAAGCTTTGACCGGCCATTGTTGCTATGGTGTTGAACACGAGTAATGGATGTAAAAACAAACTCTAAACAAAAATTTTTTCACGAAGAATAAATT
Organism: Phymorhynchus buccinoides; assembly: GCA_017654935.2. NCBI lineage: Eukaryota > Metazoa > Mollusca > Gastropoda > Neogastropoda > Raphitomidae > Phymorhynchus > Phymorhynchus buccinoides. Next base: position 8,106,135 of record CM065693.1, read on the forward strand.
AAAAAAAAGTGCTGTGCTCGGGCTCCCCTAGTTTTTTTTTTTTCTCTCTTTCTCCGAAAAATTCTTTATTTGTAATTTAAATTATTTATCGTCTATTTTTTCTAACCCTTCCATGTGCTCGGCTTCCCCCTTTTCTTTTCTCTTTTTCTTTTCTCTCCCCCCTCCCCACCCCTCCCCTCCCCCCTCTCCCCCCCCCCCCCCCCCCCCCCCCTTCCCCCCCCTTCCCCCCCCCCCCCCCCTCCCCCCCCCCTCCCCTCCCCCCCCCCCCCCTCCCCCCCTCCCTCCCCCCCCCCCCCCCCCCCCCCTCCCTCCCTCCCCCCCCCCCCCCCTCCCCCCCCCCCCCCCCCCCCCCCTCCCCCTCTCCCCCCCCTCCCCCCCTCCCCCCCCCCCCCCTCCTCTCCCCCCCCCCCCCCCCCTCCCCCCCTTCTTTTTGTGTTCCCACCGGTATGACCGTCATCATTTAAAAACGTTGGTTCTGTTCCCCCAAATTAGGGCTTCATGTATCTCCTAACTCACTCGTAACTAGAGGGGGGGGGACCGGTTTGAACCAAAAAACCGGTGCTAAAATTTCGCGGTTCGAAAAACCGGTTCGAGTTGCTGTTAACCGGTTTTTTAACTGCAAACAAAGTTTTTCTTAGAATAACTCCTCTCCCTCTCCCTCTCTATCTCCAACTAAGAATATAGAGAGGATTAGCCCCAACTCGAGTGTTATGGCCACCTGGCGGTCAAATTGGTGAGGTAGGTTAACCATTCTTGAACCAGAAACAATACTTGCGCGCGTGTGCACACACTTGCACGCCTTAAAACAAAACTCTGTTAATAGTTTTTTTACTTAAAAAACAAAAAAGGCCAAAATCCCTTTAGCATTAGTCGAAAAACTATTTACAGTCCAAATGAGAGGCTGGAGGTTGGAGTGAACGTGCGTGCGAGCTTGTCTCTGTATGTGATGTCATGTGTGTGTGTGTGTGTTTGAACGCGCGCTACCTTCATGTACCTAGTATGTCAGTGTTTGTATGTGTGTGTAGCTGAGCGTGCACGCTCGCGCTCGTGTGTGTGTGTGTGTGGGTGTGTGTGTGTGTGTGTGTGTGCAGGACTTAAGTGTGTCTGAGCATGCACGCATGTGTGTGTACAGAAGCACCAACTTTCAGCTCATTTACCAATCTTTCTTCCTCTTCTTTTTTCTTCTTCTTCTTCGTTCCCTCAGAACAGTTTCCTGTCACATGAGCGTAGATGCGTCATGCTGCCGTTATTGCGTCTAACTAAGAAATAGTTAGGCCCCAGCATGTCCGACTTCGACTGAAGAAATCTTTGTAAGAATTCATTTTTTTTTTAAAGGCAGGAGAATGGACCATTAAGGAAGAAATATAAATAAAACAGATTACAGTAAACAAATGGAAAAGGTAGAGTCAAAGAGAGTGGCAGTTTAGATGCAAGTTACAAGCACAGAACTTTCCAGAAGGTGGGGGGAACTATTTGTACGAAAGAACCCCCCCCGGTATCCCCACGGGTGGGATTTACCATTCTGATATTTTCAGTATTATTGTGGAGTTACCAATGGCCAAGTCTCGCTGGTGGGTGTAGGGTTGCAAGAAAGACAAGTGCATGCACGCACAAACGCACGCATACACATGTTTTCACGCTCACCTCAAGACAAGCAGAGAGAGAGAACCAAGATAGAGAACCACATAATAAAGACGCACAGGGGGAAATAGTAAGGTTTATCTGTATACAGTTAGATGGGGAAAACCGCAAAATATGCTGCTCAGACAAGGCAAGATGGAATATATGATTCAAGTTTGCTTGCTTTGAAAGTGAAAAAACACGATACTACAATTATTGTAGAGTAATATACTTCTTTTTTTTATACATATGGTGGACAATTAGAGGTGGGGGGAAAAACCGGTTCAAACCGAAAAACCCGTGCTAAACTTTCGCGGTTCGAAAAACCGGTTCGAGTTGCTGTGAACCGGTTTTTTAACTGAAAAATGAAAGTAAGTTTTTCTTAGAATAACGCATTCTTTTCGAAGAACAACACTGATTCTCAGCGCAGATTGGGTGTTTGTAAACCAAGAGTAGCTGTTTCTAGTTTGGTGGTGGTGTATTGCTTTGACTTTGACTGTGTGTTGAGTTGAGTGTGTGTGTCATAAGTCATAAGTTTCTTAGTTGTGTGTGTGTGTGTGTGTGTGTACATGGCGTGTGCGTGTGCGTGCGCGTGCGTGCATGTGTGTGAATATCCCCCAGAAGATGACAAATAAATATGTGCTTGCATAGGTGAAACGTAGTACTAGTGATGCGAAGAGGGGAAACCGGTTAAAAACCGGTTCGGATTTTTGAACCGGTTATCAACTCTAGTGGACATTACGTTTCTACTATACTACACATTTTACTATAAAAACCGTCTCAGCAACTGCTATCCGGAATCTAACTGAAATTGACGTATAATCAAAAAGCAGCAATGGGAAACATTAGGCCTACATCAAACAAAATAAGACAGCAGGCCTAAAGGGAAACGCCTTCTGTATTTCCTTGATGAAACGTAAGCATTATTTGTACTCTGAAGAAAAACTGTGCAAAACAATTAAGGTCTTTGGTGTGTTAACTGTTGGAACAATCTGTATTAATAAAGCGAACAGATCTGTCCGCATTCAGCCGTCAAATAAATGTGCAATATCATGTGACCATTCTCAATGTTACACAGAACGTGAAAGAATAGCATTTTGGGCACCATCAAAATAAATCTACAACTCATTATTGGAAACTCCATCTCATCAAAATAAAGCTACAACTCATTATTCGAACCTCCATCTCATCAAAATAAATATACAACTCATTATTTGAAACTCCATCTCATCAAAGTAAATATACGACTCATTATTCGAAACTCCATCTCATCAAAGTAAATCTACAACTCATTATTCGAAACTCCATCTCATTGAGGTAAATATACGACTCATTATTCGAAACTCCATCTCATCAAAGTAAATCTAAAACTCATTATTGGAAACTCCATCTCATCAAAGTAAATCTACAACTCATTATTCGAAACTCCATTTTATTAAAGTAAATCTACAACTCATTATTCGAAACTCCACCTCAAAATTCCATCAAATAATGTCATATTGAATGTCTATGTACAATCTTGTCAATATAGAGCTGCCGTGGAAGAGAGTTCCAAATGCTCAGAGCAGCAGTAGTATCAGCACAGGAATCGCTGACAGGAGCAGCCATGGGGCAAGTACAGTCTGACGGAGTTGATGCGCTGACCACGTGACCAGTGCGGGCAGTAGACCATGACGCTCACCCAACCGTAACGCTCCACGCATGCGCTGACCCCGTTTGACCTTCCATTTCCGGCGCATTGATTGCAGTTACGTCCCCTGTGACGAAAACAATGTTGTGGCTTTTTAATGAATGAACGATGATGATGACGATAACGATGATGATGATGAATATTATTAAGAATGTTAAGGCATCAATGTTTGTATCATAATCATTATCTTCTTCATTATCCTATTTCATTAATACATACGCAAACACAGATACGCAAGTTTTAGGCTAATTTGTTTAATAAAATCAACTCCAAACAATGAAAAAGAATACTGCACATACAAAAGCAATACATTAGAAAAAAAGCAAGAAAAAAGCATACAAGAGTGAAAACACCTTTCAGTAGGCCTAGAATGAAGCAGTCCTCCCTGTACATTGATAGCCTATAATTATACAAACACTAAAATGAGAAACTATTCAATTGGTGTACGTACAAGTACTAAAATGAAAAAGTATTCACCCTATGTACGCACAAACACTAAAATGAGAAACTATTCACTCTATGTACGCACAAACACTAAAATGACGAACTCTATTCACTAGTAGTTCGGCACAATGCAGCTATTGATAATGAGGCAGAAACATTCACTCTATAGGTAATTTATACGGCACGGAAACACTGAAAATTAAAAAAAGGAAAACAATGTTTTGTTTCATAAATTAAAACTTTTTTTTGGGCACTTAAATAAAGGTGCTCATTCTCACTCTAAATCCTGTGTGTTCTTTGACTTATAACAAAAAAAGTTATGTGTGGATGCAAGAGACAAAACTGAAATGCTCTCTGTACGTACAAGCACTTGGCGTATTGAACATCCTGGAACGCTGGATTGACCACGGCACACCGCCTGTTGTCGATGGTCACTGCACGCAGAGTGGACGACTGGGAGGGACAGGCCGAATCCACCGGGACCATGGCTTGACCCAGAGTGCTGGAACAGTCGCAGATGAACAGACGCAGATCTCACGTGTGTGCGCGCACATGCACGTACACGCGTGCGCACGAACACACACCACACACAAGTAATGCACGTGCACACAGTCAAGCATGCACAAACACATGCGTGTGCGCAAGCAAGTAAAATGCATGTATGCGTGTGCATACACACACACGCACGCGTGCGCGCGCGCACACACATACACACACTGAGGTGTGTGCACACACAGAGATGAAAAGCCACAGACAGAGACACAGAGAGAAAGAGATACAAACACATAGGCCTAAATACAGTCATACACAAATGAATATACGCTACATGCATTCGTAAACACACATATTTACACATAAACTCCCTGTCACATGCACACGCATGTACACACACCCAACACAACACAACACACAACACACACACACACACACACACACACACTGTGCGCGTGCACAATTCAGAAATACGAGAGAGAGAGAGAGAGAGGATTATAGGTGAGAGAGAGAGAGAGAGAGAGAGAGAGAGAGAGAGAGAGTGAGAGAGAGAGAGAGGAGAGAGAGAGACTGACAGATAGGCAGACAGACAGACGGACAGATAGAGAAACACACACGCACGCACGCGCGCACGCACGCACGCACACACGCACGCACGCACACACACACACACACACACACACACACCACACACACACACACACACACACACACAAAGGGGAGTAGAGCAATAGTCACAAAATAGTGATTTGCCACAGTTAACTCGTGAATTAGTATGGCACTCACTTGTCGTCAAAAGAGGCAGGGAAATGCTTGACGTTGGACAGTCTTTTGGTCGGCTTGTTGCCCATGAAGTCGAACGAAGAGAAGGAGGTAGGCAGAGAGAACGATTCTTCAAAACTGGAGAAAGGCGAGCTGTCTTTTGACCCCGGCAGAGTGTCATAGCCAACCATAGGAAGCAGATGCATGTTGGACTTTAGCTCCGAATGTATGGCCTCCCTTTTGTGTCAAAAATGTTATAGACGTATAAATCAAATAACACGTAAATAGCTTTGCAATCTATAAATTAATCAATGACTCAGCTCTAACGGTTAGTCTGATCTTTTCTGTCAAATAAAAGGATATCTATATTGAAATACAAATCGATCAGACTTTTTGATCGCACATTTAGGCCTACACACTTTCTGAAGAGTGTAAGTGAACGAGTGAGTGTGTGTGTGTGTGTGTGTGTGTGTGTGTGTGTGTGTGTGTGTGTGTGTGCGTGTGCGTGTGCGTGTGTGCGTGCGTGTGCGTGTGTGTGCGTGTGCGTGTGCGTGCGTGCGTGTGTGTGTGTCTGCGTGTGTGTATGCGTGCATGTGTGTGTGCTGTGCGTGCGCGCGCATGGTATACATAATAAGTGGTTAACCATAGAATGTGGATAAAGCAAGTAGGCCTATAAGCCCCAAATACTCAGTGATTATAAAGCATTTTCTGTAACAGTAGTGTTTGCGATCGATAACTCGTGCCACACACAGCATAGGCCATACATCCCTATAAAATAACATTAAAATCATATCACTAATCTACGACATCACAAGACATGCCAAAACACTCAAAAAATGTTGAAATTAAACTAACAGCTGGACATACACTATTAGGACAGAACCAAACATATTATAAAACGTGTACACATAAATAAACGACGTCAGCTCACTCGGGGTAGTCGCTGATTTCGTCAGAAAGCTGATAACTGGCGGCCAGGTCTTGATACCGGAAGCACTGGGCGCCGAAAGGGGCACGCTGGGAAGATGGCGGAAACAGATTTCCGGGGACTCCTTGGAAGGTTTGGGAAACAGCGCCATTACCTCCCCCTGCTTGCTTGGCCTTCTGGGAAGGGTAATCATCGCCCTGAACGCCGTTGGGATAGGTATGTGTTGGTCCTGAACTGCTTCCTCCTTGTGGGGCTTTGGGAGCGAAGGACTGGGGAAATCTGAATGTCAAACAAAATTTGGATGTTTCAATGTATTATTTATAGATCTAAGCCCTTCGGTAGTGTGCAATACTATATATTTTTCCACATCTCTCACCCTGCTAACACGGTAACACCATTACTTATATCTTGTGCAGGCGAAGTCTAGACCATTTCATATTTCAAAATGCTATTCATTTTACCCACGTAGGCCTAGACCAATATTAGTATAGACTCGCACGCATATTTCAGAATGTTTTTGGGTACACTTGTCTGATACGTAGACTTGACTCTAGTCCTTTGTTTTAGTCTGTATGTCGTCTGTCCCTCTGTCTGTGTGTCTGTCTATCCAAAATGAGATCTGAACTGCCTTGACCAAGCGTGTAGCCTACTACTCTGCTCATCTATCTATCTATAACAACTGTATGTTACATTTATTAAATATTTCGGATATTTCGAGCGACTATTCTTTGCCTGTCTGTCTGTCTGTCTATCTATCTATCTATCTATCTATCTATCTACCTACCTACCTACCTACCTACCTACCTATATATATATATATATATATATATATACTATATATATATATATATATATTATATATCTATATATATGTCTGTCTGCTTGTCTGTCTGCTTTGCTGATTTTATGTTTGCATGATGTGACATTTTTTGTGGTGTTTTTTTGCCTGTACTTTAAATTCCCACATTTCCCCATCCTTATCCCCCTCTATGCCCCTTCCCCCCTCCTCCCTCCCTTTTCTTCTCATTTCTGCATGTACATACATTATTTAGCTTTCTTGTTTGATTTACTTTATTTTTCCCCAGGGCTGGGTGGAAAAAAAGCATGTAACTTGCTTATCTCATGTTTCCTGGTTAAATAAGATTTCATTTTCGTTTTCGTTTTCTGTCTATTATATGTTGGTTTGTCTCTTTTCTCCATCTGAATGCTGCAGTGTTTCTGTATCGAATGCGTATGAATGTTAACAATATGCGCACTTTGATTTGATTTTTTGTTATCAACATTAACCGTACATACAGCCTAATATGTTGTTTTTGCTGTTGTTCTGCCCATAAACACTTTACCTGAAGTTTCCAGGAGCGCTCTGAGCAGGTACAAATTGCTGTGGAGGGAGAACTACTTTGTTAGGAGACTCTGGCACCTGTTGAAGACACGAAACCACGAAATTATGTAAAGAAAAACCGCATGCACGGGTAAAATCAACGCTAGGCAATTAGAACGTGTTTCCAAGAAAATCTGTTCAGCCTTATGTAAAACTACTTTTTGTCTGTCTAAGTAACACTCATCATCCAACACAAGTCAACCCTCGTTTTGCTAAGAAATCTGATGAACATGCTGAAACAGAGTTAATAAAGCAGATACTAACATTGTCAGCTTTGAAAATTACAAATCCATAAAATATATTTCATAAAATGCATCCATAGAATCTAATTTAACTCCACGGCACATGCGGCAGTACAACACTCGCGTATGCATGCACGCGCGTGCCCACACACACACGCACGCACACACACATACACACATATGCACACACACACACACACAAACACACACACACACACACACACACACACACACACACACACACACACACACACACACACACACACACACACAAGCAATTTTAGCCAATCACAACTCTTTACCGTGAATTGCTGCAGAGCACTTCCGGCTGGGAAGTCTCCAGCACCTGTCCCTGAAGCAGCTTTTTGTTGGGCCGCTTTGGTGGAAGGGTAGTCTTCCCCCGACACGCCATTAGGATAAGTATGCAGCCCTGGGTCAGTGTTGGTGTTAGAAGTAACAGTAACTTGAGCCAGGTTGAATCGAACCGGAAAATCATTTCCAAATTGGACACCAGACGATGGTGGTGGTGGTGGTGGTTGCTGTTGTTGTTGAGCTGCTTTTCTGGCTGGATAGTCTCCCCCTGTTGTGCCGTCTTCATACGTGTGCAGACCCTGGTTGGGGCTGTTCTTCTCAACGACGTCGTTCCTTATCTGCGGGGCTTGGAACTGGTTTGGGAAGGGTCTTTGGAACTGAGGAGCTGCTGGTAGTGGTTGCTGTTGTTGCTGTTGTTTTTCAGCAGCTTTTACGGACGGATAGTTGTTGCCGGTTCTACCATCTGGGTACGTGTGTACAGGCTGGTTCGGGTTTTTCTTGACGAAGTTGTTTCTTGGAACATTGGGTGTTTGGAATTGAGGTGGGAATTGCCCTGTGAATTGAACAGCAGGCTGTGGCGGTGACCCTTGTGGTTGCTGTTTCAGGGCAGCCCTCCTGGAAGGGTAATCTCCATCGGCTTTTGTTCCATCGGGGTAGGTGTGCGAGGCCTGTCCTGGGGTGTTCTGCTGGCTGTTTCCAGGCGTCTGGAACTGACCTGGGAAACTGCCTTTCACCTGAGGTGGCGGCAACAATAACTGCTGCTGCTGCTGTTGCTGTTGTTGTTGTTGTTGTTTCTGAGCAGCCATTCTGGAAGGGTAGTCCCCTCCTTTTGTGCCGTCTTCGTAAGTGTGAAATTCTTGATGAGGCTTGTCATTTTGGCGTCCCCCTTGAACGAAAGGTACTTGGAACCGAGCTGGGAAACTCCCACCAAACTGTGAGGCAGACTGTTGCCGTTGTTGTTGTTGTTGTTGTTGCAGTTGCTGTTGCTGGGCCGCCATCTTGGAGGGATAATCCCCGTCGGACGATGTTCCGTCTGGGTAAGTGTGCCCATCTTGGTTGGAAGTTTCGCGGACATTTTGCCCAGGCAATGCTAAAACGAGCCGGGGATTGCTGCACAAGTCGAACAGGTGGTGACTGTTGTTGCTGCGTTTGGCTTTTCTGCTGCTGGGTCTTTTTGTGGGTAGGGTAGTCGTGCCCTGTCATACCGTTAGGGTAGGTGTGCGGAACCTGGCTAGGATTGCGACTCACAGGATTCTTGTTGACGACGCCAGCGGAACGTTGCGAGTTGAAGAACTGTGTTACTGCTACAGGCTGCTGCTGCTGCTGCTTAGCTTGTTTGGCAGCCATCCTGGATGGATAGTCCTCCCCTGTTGATCCATCCTCGTACGTGTGCGTCTTCTTAGTGAGCTGACCAGCGGTGAAATCTCTGTTGCTGGGAAAACTGTTGGCATGGATTTGACCAGCAGACCCTCCGGGATGTGTCTGTTTATTCTGGCTGTTACGCTGTTTTTTAGCCAGACGAGAGGGGTAGTCTCCGTGCATAGTGCCGTCAGCGTAGGTGTGGTTCTTTTCCTTCCCTCCGCTGCCCTCCCTGGCTTTAGTGGAAGCTGTAGGGGTGAAGATGGGCAGTTGTTGTTGTTGTTGTTGTTGAGGAGGAGGTGGCAAGTTGAGGAAGGCACGTCGGTTGTTCACTGTGACCAGAGGGAATGGTTGTCCTGACTGGAAACCTGCCACAATTCAGCATCAACTTTTGGAGTGAGTACATACTTTGTCACGTCTGTCTGTCCGTCCCGTCCACCTTCCCGTCTGTTTGTCTGTCTGTCTGTCTTTCTCTCTAGTGCTAGTAGTATCAGCAGCAGTAGCAGCTGCTGCTGCTGATGATGATGATACTATTAGTACTATTCTATTACCATCTGTAAATAAAATTCATTCAATTCAATTCTCTCCCTGTATTAATAAATGTTCGTTAGTTCGCTCTCTCTCTCTCTCTCTCTCTCTCTCTCCTCTCTCTCTCTCTCTCTCTCTCGCTCTCGCTCTCTCTCTCCCCCCCCCACCTCCTCGCGCACGCGCACACCCCCTTCTTACAATATTTCAATACGTGTAGTAGTTCTCTCTCTCATCTAGGTTTGTTCTCGTAGATATGTCAGTGTCTTTTGCAATAATACTATACACTGACACGGGTTCTGACACACAGCGCCAAATAAATGAAATAGACTTACTGACTAAAAACTCGAGTATGCAAGTTTTTAATAGAAAAACAATGAAATGGGCAAATTTCTTTTAAATGGGTAAAACGTTTCTCTGGCCTGCAATTGCACAAAAAGTGCATACGATAAAATTTATGATTGAAAGGCATGTAACAACGCCCCCTCCCCTCCCCCTCCCATCTTCTTCTTCTTCGTTTGATCTTCCACCTTCATCGTACAGAAGATTCTGAAGATTAACTTGGAAAAAAGTTTCTGCGCTTAGGTTAGGCTTCTGGTTTAAAGTCTTGGCTTGGTATGATGGGGTAGAGAGGGAGTTGTGGATGAGGGTGGAGGGGGGGGGGGAGGTAAGGAGATGAGGAAGAAGGGACGGGGGTGGGGGGGGGGGGAGGGGAGGGGGGAGGGGGAGGGGGGGGGGGGGTAGATCTGGCTTTTGAAGGCTCCCACTGTGGCTGATGACACTGCCACAGAAGGGAGCGGGTTCCACTCGGCAATGGTCCGAGGGGAGAAGGACTGCAATGCCTAGAGGTTTTTAAAGTTTTATAAATTGGCGAAAATATATGGCAAAACATAGCATAATTAATAAAATGATGCCATAAATTGTCATTTTCAATGCTTGATTACCAGGAGATGGCGCCATCTGTGAGCCTGTCGGCGGGAGGGAGAAGGAAGAGCCAAAGTTGACCGGAAATCTGCCACCGCCATTTTGGTTGAACGATTGTGACGTCACCGATGACACCCACAACACAGCACTCAGCAATGAAAGCTGTGAACGAAAATAAAATAGAGGAACAGAAAACATTTGATGAAGATGATAACTACGACAACGAGTTGACGACTACAACGATGATGATCATTTATGACAATTTGAAAACGAACTAATGAAACATTCGTTCTGATAATTTTTAGATCACTTTAAAAATAAAGCACATAATATTATTTATGATTATTGTAAGAACACTCAGATACAGTAGAAACAGTGCCGTTCCAAAATTTACTACTTGAACCGTTATTGTCCACACTCTTAAAAGATGTTTCCGCCCCCCAAAAAGACAATCAATATATATATGATAATTTTACAAAGTTGGTTTTCTTATAATTTTATTTTATACCTCTATCCGTTCAAGAATAAAGTCAATGCAACGCCCCTGCCTTATACCCTCTTGATAACTACTATTATATATTAATATTCCGTGCATGTCCCAACTATAGTCAGAAGTGGTGTCTGTAATGAACAGATAAAGTTAATAAATATAATACGTGTCAGTGTTAAAAACTTTATATATTCTTACTCACACGAGCTGTTTATCTTTTAATCTTTGACCAACCTTTACAGTTTAAAGAACATTCAGATAAACAGGGAATTTGCTTTGGTTTCTTACTGAATCCGTGCTCATTTTGCTTCTTCGAGTCTTTTTATCTATCTATTTATAATCATATTTCTTCTTCTTCTTCTTCTTCTTCTTCTTCTTCTTCCTCTTCTTCTTCTTCTGACTTCTTCTTCTTCTTCTTCTTCTTCTTCTTCTTCTTCTTCTTCTTCTTCTTCTTCTTCCTCTTCTTCTTTGTGAACGCAGTTTATTCAGAATTAATGTTCAATTTAAATATATTCTTCTTCTTCTTCGTCTTCTGCGTTCCCAGGCCATATGGTCCGGTTTTCAGTTTTCACTGGTCTCCCCGCTGCGTACAGCCAAAACATTCCGATTTCGGAGGAGCTCAAAGGAGAAAATGATATAGATTTTTTGTGAAAAAAGGCAGGAGAATGGGCCAAAAGTCAGAAAGATAGTAGATGACACAAAGTAAGGGAAAAGGCAGAGTCAACGAGAGAGACAGATTAGAGGAAGCTACAAGCACAGAACTTCCAGAAGGTGGGGAAACTATTTGTACGGAAAAGACCCCCCGGTATCCCCACGGGGGAAATTTTAAATATAAAATCTCTTAGCTGAATATAGTGTGCACTGTGCCCATAGTTTTTGTTTGCTTTGTGGCGCAGTTTTAGCTACGGCGATGGCATTTCTGCCCTTGTTCTTACTCACAGAGGCTATGCAGCCTCGGTTAAGTAGCATTGTGCCCCCGTCTGTAAGTGTCCCCATCTCTATGTGCCCCCGTGTCATATCTCTCCGCCTTTCCCCCCCCTAACCCTACCCTAACCCTAATCCAAATGGACACATAGACGGGGACACATAGAGAAGGGGCCACACAGAGACGGGGACAGAATGACGGGGACACATAGAGACGGGGATATATAGAGACGGGGACACTTAGAGACGGGACACATAGAGACGGGGACACAATTACGGGGACTCATAGAGAAGGGGCCACATAGAGACGGGGACAGAATGACGGGGACACATAGAGACGGGGACATATAGAGACGGGGACACTTAGAGACGGGACACATAGAGACGGTACACAATGACGGGAACACATAGAGACGGGGACACAATGATGGGGACTCATAAAGAAGGGGGCACATAGAGACGGGGACATAATGACGGGGACACATAGAGAAGGGGGCACATAGAGACGGGGACATAATGACGAGGACACATAGAGAAGGGGGCACATAGAGACGGGGACACAATGAGGGGGAGACACAGAGACAGGGGTACACAGAGACAGGGGTACACAGAGACAGGGGTACACAGAGACGGGGGACTCATAGAGATGGGGACACAATGACGTTCGAGGGCACAAAGAGATGAGGACACAATGACGTTCGGGGGCACACAGAGATGAGGACACAATGACGTATGGGGACACACAGAGATGAGGACACAATGACGTATGGGGACACACAGAGATGATGACACAATGACGTATGGGGACACACAGAGATGAGGACACAATGACGTATGGGGACACACAGAGATGATGACACAATGACGTATGGGGACACACAGAGATGAGGACATAATGACGTATGGGGACACACAGAGATGATGACACAATGACGTATGGGGGCACACAGAGATGAGGACACAATGACGTATGGGGACACACAGAGATGAGGACACAATGACGTATGGGGACACACAGAGATGGGGACACAATGACGTATGGGGACACACAGAGATGATGACACAATGACGTATGGGGACACACAGAGATGGGGACACAATGACGTATGGGGACACACAGAGATGAGGACACAATGACGTATGGGGACACACAGAGATGGGGACACAATGACGTATGGGGACACACAGAGATGATGACACAATGACGTATGGGGACACACAGAGATGAGGACACAATGACGTATGAGGACACACAGAGATGATGACACAATGACGTATGAGGACACACAGAGATGGGGACACAATGACGTATGGGGACACACAGAGATGGGGACACAATGACGTATGGGGACACACAGAGATGAGGACATAATGACGTATGGGGACACACAGAGATGATGACACAATGACGTATGGGGGCACACAGAGATGAGGACACAATGACGTATGGGGACACACAGAGATGAGGACACAATGACGTATGGGGACACACAGAGATGGGGACACAATGACGTATGAGGACACACAGAGATGATGACACAATGACGTATGAGGACACACAGAGATGATGACACAATGACGTATGGGGACACACAGAGATGAGGACATAATGACGTATGGGGACACACAGAGATGATGACACAATGACGTATGGGGGCACACAGAGATGAGGACACAATGACGTATGAGGACACACAGAGATGAGGACACAATGACGTATGAGGACACACAGAGATGATGACACAATGACGTATGGGGACACACAGAGATGAGGACACAATGACGTATGAGGACACACAGAGATGGGGACACAATGACGTATGAGGACACACAGAGATGGGGACACAATGACGTATGAGGACACACAGAGATGGGGACACAATGACGTATGAGGACACAATGACGTATGGGGACACACAGAGATGAGGACACACAGAGATGAGGACACAATGACGTATGAGGACACACAGAGATGATGACACAATGACGTATGAGGACACACAGAGATGGGGACACAATGACGTATGGGGACACACAGAGATGAGGACACAATGACGTATGGGGACACACAGAGATGATGACACAATGACGTATGGGGACACACAGAGATGAGGACACAATGACGTATGGGGACACACAGAGATGATGACACAATGACGTATGGGGACACACAGAGATGATGACACAATGACGTATGAGGACACACAGAGATGAGGACACAATGACGTATGGGGACACACAGAGATGGGGACACAATGACGTATGAGGACACACAGAGATGGGGACACAATGACGTATGAGGACACACAGAGATGGGGACACAATGACGTATGAGGACACACAGAGATGAGGACACAATGACGTATGGGGACACACAGAGATGAGGACATAATGACGTATGGGGACACACAGAGATGAGGACACAATGACGTATGGGGACACACAGAGATGGGGACACAATGACGTATGGGGACACAGAGAGATGAGGACATAATGAAGTACGTGGGCACACAGACACGGGAGCACATGGCAATGATCCTTTTGTCATACACTGTGCAGTCTCCATTTTGTTGGCCTACAGAACGACCTGAGTTGTAATTACATTGTACTCAATTAAAACCAAAACTATTGGGTGAAAGTTGAGGAGAGAAAGAGGACAGGCTGGATGAGCGAGGATGGGGTGGAGAAAATGATAGAACGACAGACGTGTAAATAGATAAACAGACAGATAAAATATGAATGTAGCAGCAAGGTCAAAGTCAACAAAAGTTACAGTTTCTCAACAGGAAAATCATCTTCAAGCAATTTACAGCTGTACAAAATCTAAAGTTGTTCTCAGAACAGGCTCCACTGAACTCCACCGAAGTGACTCAGTAGAGGTGCAGTGTGTCCTCTGGAGGTTGCCTCATGACGGCCTAACATACATTCGCTTCCTTTGGATTGCTTGATTTCGGATTCAGCGACCTGCCAAACCAGGGTGTTGCCGCGAGTTGGGACTCAGAATGAGCGGCCACTGTACGGTCGAGAAGATGGGACAGGCAAAAACGAAAACCCACAACAACCCTCTGGGAGTGGTTCTGTACAGGGCTTCGGGGGCAGTGGGTGGATGCCTCGTGCCTCCATGCGGGGAGCTGGACGACCCAGCCCCCTCCAAGAGTCTATCCCCGTGGGGATACTGGGGGGGTCTTTCGTAAAAATAGTGGTAAAGGTCAAGATGCCCCCTACATTTCTCGGCTCTCCCCGCATTTTCACACTTGCCTTTCTTACCAAACATTAAGCTGTATTTTATGAACCTTTTCAGCTAATTATCTTTGTTGAATAATTAATCGCAGTCATGATAAAGGCCATTATCTAATAGGACAACTTATTGGCCTATTCTCCTGCATTTAAAAACAAAAGTCCTCAAATAATTGCTCTTCTTTCAGCTCCTCCGAAATCGGAATGTGTCGGGTGTAGCCTACGCAGCGGGGAGACCTGTGGAAACTGAAAACCGGACACATACGTACCTTACTCATTATGGCCGTATGGCCGCCCAGGGAACGCAGATGAAGAAGAAGTAGAACAGGGTTTCACAAAAATACTGGGCGGACAGACAGACAAAGAGTGAATTAAACAGTCACGCAAATAACAAATGGCTTCCCTATCAAAACAGGCGGGGGGGGACCCAACAACCAAACAAAGCTCACCACTTTCATTGTTGACTTCTGGTTGCGCAAGAGATCTTCAACCAGAAATTACGTTCTCTATGGTCCGGTCTGCGAGATATGTTTTTTGTGTGTTAAAAACAAACAAACAAACAAACACACGATTGCCTAAAAATGAAGACAGTCGGGTTTGTTTTGTTTTTACACGAAATCACGTTATCACGCACAACGTTCCAAGCTTGTCTACCCTCAGTCGAAATGATTTTGAAAGTTTTGAGCACAAATATAAGACTTTTATAATGTAAGATTTCTTTGTCCGCGGGAGAGTCCAAACAGATTTATGGGGGTGTGAGGCTACTTTTTAAAGAAACGGTTGGACATTGGTAAGAGGCTGGTGTGTGTGTGTGTGTGTGTGTGTGTGTGTGTGTGTGTGTGTGTGTGTGTGTGGTGTTAGGGGGGGGGGGCGAGTGGGGGGGGGGGGGGGGGGTGCATGTAAAGAGGGAAGTGGGTGAGAAACAAGAAGATGGATTTTATTTTTCATTTTAGTTCACTCTGGTGTTTACTATTTTGTCTTTCTTCCATGTCAAAAGAAAATGGTTGAAGCTTGTTGTTTTGTTTTTCCCCCTCATTCCTCTCTCTCTCTCTCTCTCTCTCTCTCTCTCTCTCTCTCTCTCTCTCTCTCTCTCTCTCTCTCTCTCTCTCTCTCTCTCTCTCTCTCTCTCTCTCTCTCTCTCTCTCTCTCTCTCTCTTCATGTATTAGATTTATTCACTTAGCTCTTAGTTTTAATGGAATTGAATAATCACGGTAAACATTTTATTTTGTTTGTTGAATATGGGATAAAAATAGAAATGAAGATAATGTTCTTAATCAGAAGTTTACTATTTTTAGGGTTGGTGACTACTGTTGGGTTTTTTCTTCCGAAAACCACGTTGTAGAAATGATGTAAGGTTTTGTTCGTGCATATTCACGGTTTATTTCACAGACAAAATACCCCAAGATACAAACAACTGAAAGCTAACAAAACCGAAACATCAGTCTAGTCTATCACTAAGGTAACAACTTCTTACGATTGTTTTTTAAACTCTGCTAGTTTTTACAAGTTCATTTTGATTGTTACTTGATTTTATGCGTATTAAGTCACGTGGCCCACCCAACGATTCCATAAGGGCAAGAAACTTTAAATATGTTTTTAACACTTTGTTTTCCTTCCATTTTGTTTGTTTTTATATTTTCCTTTTCATGTATTATTATCCACAATACAATTATTATTTTAGATCTTTTGGCGCACCCAAGAGAGAAGGGGCTTCTTCTCTGTCCGAACATGA
>CM065693.1:8125697-8129786 GCA_017654935.2 Phymorhynchus buccinoides
TGTTTTCATAATAGAAGTTTTCAGAACATGTAACTTGTGGGTGCATTTGAACTTTTTGTCGAATACAAAAGTCGACGATCTTATTTCCTTCTTCATGCCCTGCACTTCTTTTACCCCCCCCCCCCTCCCCCCCCCCATGGCCTGCCCCCCTCCCAATAAACAAGCACACTCACGCGAGCGCGCATGCACACGCACACAACCTAACCTACACAAAACCTAATACACGCACAACCTAACACACACACCACAAACACAACATACACGGACGCACGCACGCACGCACGCACGCACGCACGCACGCTACGCGCGCGCGCGCGCGCGCACGCAACCTACGCACACCCACACCGACACACACACACACACACACACCTCCCCCACACACACACACGTTCAGGAGGTGAGGAGGGGATGGGGGGTAAATAGAGGGCAGATAATCTTAACACTAATAGCATGTATTTGTTTAGTATTTTTTGTCTACTCCTTATCGTTAGTCTGATTGTTTGATATGTATGTTATGTTAGCCGTTATACTTTATACCTTTTTATTATTAACTCCTCTTATTCTGCTTCTTTTCCTTCTCTCTCTCTCTTCTCTCTCCTCTCTCTTCTGTCTCTCTCTCTCTCTCATCTCTCTACTCCCCTCTCTTTCTCTCTCCCTCTCTCTCGCTCTCTCTCTCTCTCTCCTCTCTCTCTCTCTCTCTCTCTCTCTCTCTCTCTCTCTCTCTCCTCTCTCTCTCTCTCTCTCTCTTTCTCTTGATCATTATTTTTTGGGGTCTAAAATAACTTATGTGAAAAGACATTGCATTGAAGAAATCACACACACACACACACACACACACACACACACACACACACACACACAACACACACACACACACACACACACACACATACACACACACACACACACACACATACACACACCACACATACACAGAGAGAGAGAGAGAGAGGTGGGATTAGAGAGAGAGAGAGAGAGAGAGAGAGAGAGAGAGAGAGAGGAGAGAGAGAGAGAGAGAGAGAGAGAGAGAGTCTGAAGTCTGAAATGATTTATTTGTTAGGCGACAGGCCCATGCAAATGGAGTTCACGTAGAGAGAGAGAAGAGAGAGAGAGATACGAGAGAGAGAGTAGGAGAGAGAGAGAGATAGAGAGATAGAGAGAGAGAGGTAGAGTAGAGAGAGATGAGAGAGAGAGAGGATGAGGAGCAGTAGAGAGATTACTAGGCTTGGCAAGTCACAAGAGGTGTGCATTCTGAAATGAGTTTTTGATTTGTTATGCGACAGGCAATGTGCAAATTGAGTTTCACGTATGAGAGAGAGAGGAGAAAAAGGGTGGTGGGGGGGTGAGGAGAGAGGAATCAGGAGAGACAGAGAGAGAGAGAGGATGCTTGAAAGTCACTGACACAAGCTTTAGGCTACTCACCCCTGTTGGCTGTGCGTGGACGCATGCTATATATATTCACATAAACACACGAGAATGCTCTACAGCGTGCCGCACAGCCGAAACGACACACACACAACACCCACACACAGGGGGTAGCGCGCGCGCGCACGCAGGAACCCCCCCGAGACCCCCACACCCCCTCCCCCACAAACAAAAAGAAACTTAGAACCATACTTCCTATCCATGATGATGAAATAGTCCAGAAGAACTTCCCCTGTAGCCCTAAAGGTCACGTGAACCGGAAATGTGTTTGTTTTCATCGTGTTAGTTTAATATTTCTCGGTCATAAAGTTAATGTCTTGTTTTACTGCTACAGTTTCCCGCCCACCCGCCGGGTTCTTGATGGATTTTTTATGTGTTGGCCACACCGTCACATCTTTACAGTTGAATCTTAATACTGTACGTAAATGTTATATGTTTAGGCTTATTCATTTTTGGGTGTGACATGGACGGCTAAATGCTGTTGACCTTGAAAATGATAACCTTGACCTCGTTGTTTTCCCCTAGTTTACTGAATATTAGGGGAAGACGGGGTAAAAATCGCATGGGCGGGTAAGAAGCCCACCCCAATTATATCATGAAATAAAGAAAACATTTCAGTCAAATCTGCCCATGAGACGAATGCTAGACATTAACACTCGTCTCATGGGCAAAATGAGACTGAAATTTGCTTCATTTCATGAGATTAATTGGGGTGGGCTTCTTACCCGCCCATGCGCTTTTTACCCCGTCTTCCCCCTATATTTATTTAAAAAAAATGCGCCTCCCCCTTCTTCTCCATTTTACTCGGTTTGTTTCCACTTTTTTTTCAGTCTTGCCTTTCTTACTGCAGATTGATACTACTTCAATCCTCTATCGTTTTGGCTATATTTGTGTGAACAACTAATTTTCATCCATTTACACAATTAAACCCATAGTTAGTATAGTATAGCATATAGTATAGTAGTAGTATAGTATAGTATAGTATAGTATAGTATATAGTATAGTATAGTATAGTATAGTATAGTATAGTATAGTATAGTATAGTATAGTATAGTATAGTATAGTATAGTATGTATAGTATAGTATAGTATAGTATAGCATAGTGTGGGACTGGCTCAAGCCTAAGCCTCGCGGCTTATAAACGTCCCTTTATTGACACTGTTTTGTTTGCATAAGCATGCCTTTTAAAATTATGATTGTAATTCAATCATCATGTACTGCATTCAGTAATAGTAGAAGATAAATGCAAGACGGAAAAAACGCAATGAACCAGGACTGTGACAAATGGTCTGCGGCTGTTGTGTGAACTGCACTACATAGGGGGGGGGGGGGTTCTATTAGATAATGGCCTTTATTTGTATGCATCCATCGACTGCGATTAATGATTCAATCAGTCCCCATGATTGAGTGTGTTCATAAAAGGATCAATACAATCCCAAGTATACCACCAGCTAAAAACGTGGGTGTTTGGGGTTTGTTTTCATCAAATTAATTATTCAACAAAGATAATTAGCTGAAAAGGTTGATAAAATACAGCTTAATGTTTGGTAAGAAAGGCAAGTGTGAAAATGCGGGGAGAGCCGAGAAATGTAAGGGGGTGGTGGGTGGGGGGGGGGGGCACATCTTGACCTTTACCCACCTCCTCCATCAACGATTTCATGATCCAGATGCATTAAATTTGGGAAGGCGGGGGTGGGGTGGGGGCTTGAAATGCTGCCAACTTCCGCAGATTAACTGCTGCCCAGAATTATAGTAATCATGAGCGTGTCTTAAGCAGCTACACACGGGTAGTAGTAACATGTAAATAGTATAAGCATAAACAGCCAATCACGTTGTCAGTTTCTTCCAATTTGCATGTTATTACCCGTGTTAACAGCTTGAAAGACGCACTTACGATTACGGTGTAGAGTGGCACAGTGGTAGCGCGTTCGCTTCGTGTCAAGTAAACCCGAGTTCGAACCTGGGTACAGGGGATGTTTTTCTCTCACTTTGCACTAGGCCTTACAGTCTGAACGTGGAATCTTTCGGATGAGACGATAAACCGAGGTCCCGTGTGCCCATGCACTTATAGTATAGGTTAAACCCAGTGGCAACGAAAAAGTTGTCATTTGGTCAAAATTTACCCCCCCCCCCCCCCCCCTCCCCCCCCCCCTTATCAGGTCCGCCAGGTTATCATCAAGCAACTCAATCAAAAAAATTCGCATGCAAAAACAAAAAAGGGTGGTGCGCCCTCTGGCTGCGACGCGCTCTAGCCTGGATAGTCCTCAGGTGGGAGGGAAACCCGAATTTCACAGAGACGCTTCTGTGACTATAAAGTACATAATACCTAATAATGTATCTAACGACCGCCTGAAGTAGTAGTAGTGGTAGTAGTAGTAGTATGAGGGGTGGGAGGGGACCTGTCAAGAGTAATCAATACCCTTTATACCCCGACCTTTGACCTTAAATAGATCAATCTCTTGTGTTGACTCTATCACACTTTTGCAAGACGATTTAAAAAAAAGTAATAAGTTGGTATATTTATTTGCTTAATTAATTAGGGTGATTTGGGATGGTAAGTTCTAATGGTTTTGATAACCTCGACATTCACCTTTGACGTTGTTTCTATGTCGTTGTTTTACATCTTTGCAGTCACAATTTCCATGAGTGAGAGAACGAGAAAGG
>CM065693.1:8130286-8150286 GCA_017654935.2 Phymorhynchus buccinoides
CGCGAGAGAGACTGACAAACAGAAAGAAGCAATAGGAAGACAGGCAGATAAGAGACAGACAAAAAAGGCAGAGACAAATGAGAGAGATACGGAGAAACAGAACCAAAGGAAAGTAACAGGAAGACGTGACAAGAGAGACAGGCGGAGACAAAGAGGATGGGACAGACGGATGAGAGACTGAGAGAGAGAGAGACATCAGGCAGACAGACACACAGACAGGAGACAGAAAGAGAGAGACAGAAACAGACAGACAAACTAGACAGAAACAGTGGCAGATGGGAGAAAGAGACAGACAAAAACAGAGACAGACAGGCAGACAGACAATAGACAGACGGGAAAGACACCGAGAGAAGGCAGACAGACAGACAGATACAGACACGTAGATAAGATACAGATAACAGACACTATGCAGACAGACATAGAGACATAGAAACAGAGACAGATGCCATACAGACAAGACAGAGAGAAACATAGACAGACAAACAAATTGAAACAGAGACGGACGAGAACGAGAGAGAGAGAGAGAGAGAGAGAGAGAGAGAGAGGAGAGAGAGAGAGAGAGAGAGAGAGAGACCAGAGACAGAGAGCGAGACTGACTGGTAGACGAGAGACAGACAGACCAGAACGAGAGAGAGACAGACAATGAGACATACAGGAAAGATAGAGAGAAAGAGAGAGGCATACAGACATACAGGAAAGATAGAGAGAAAGAGAGAGGCATACAGACATACAGGAAAGATAGAGAGAAAGAGAGAGGCATACAGACATACAGGAAAGATAGAGAGAAAGAGAGAGGCAGACAGACATACAGGAAAGACAGAGAGAAAGAGAGAGGCATACAGACATACAGGAAAGATAGAGAGAAAGAGACAGGCATACAGACATACAGGAAAGATAGAGAGAAAGAGAGAGGCATACAGACATACAGGAAAGATAGAGAGAAAGAGAGAGGCATACAGACATACAGGAAAGATAGAGAGAAAGAGAGAGGCATACAGACATACAGGAAAGATAGAGAGAAAGAGAGAGGCATACAGACATACAGGAAAGATAGAGAGAAAGAGAGAGGCATACAGACATACAGGAAAGATAGAGAGAAAAGAGAGAGGCATACAGACATACAGGAAAGATAGAGAGAAAGAGAGAGGCATACAGACATACAGGAAAGATAGAGAGAAAGAGAGAGGCATACAGACATACAGGAAAGATAGAGAGAGAAGAGAGACAGGCATACAGACATACAGGAAAGATAGAGAGAAAGAGATAGGCATACAGACATACAGGAAAGATAGAGAGAAAGAGAGAGGCATACAGACATAAGATAGAGAGAAAGAGAGAGGCATACAGACATACAGGAAAGATAGAGAGAAAGAGAGAGGCATACAGACATACAGGAAAGATAGAGAGAAAGAGAGATAGGCATACAGACATACAGGAAAGATAGAGAGAAAGAGAGAGGCATACAGACATACAGGAAAGATAGAGAGAAAGAGAGAGGCATACAGACATACAGGAAAGATAGAGAGAAAGAGAGAGGCATACAGACATACAGGAAAGATAGAGAGAAAGAGACAGGCATACAGACATACAGGAAAGATAGAGAGAAAGAGAGAGGCATACAGACATACAGGAAAGATAGAGAGAAAGAGAGAGGCATACAGACATACAGGAAAGATAGAGAGAAAAAGAGAGAGGCATACAGACATACAGGAAAGATACAGACATAGAGAAAGAGAGAGGCATACAGACATACAGGAAAGATAGAGAGAAAGAGAGAGGCATACAGACATACAGGAAAGATAGAGAGAAAGAGAGAGGCATACAGACATACAGGAAAGATAGAGAGAAAGAGAGAGGCATACAGACATACAGGAAAGATAGAGAGAAAGAGAGAGGCATACAGACATACAGGAAAGATAGAGAGAAAGAGAGAGGCATACAGACATACAGGAAAGATAGAGAGAAAGAGAGAGGCATACAGACATACAGGAAAGATAGAGAGAAAGAGATAGGCATACAGACATACAGGAAAGATAGAGAGAAAGAGAGAGGCATACAGACATACAGGAAAGATAGAGAGAAAGAGAGAGGCATACAGACATACAGGAAAGATAGAGAGAAAGAGAGAGGCATACAGACATACAGGAAAGATAGAGAGAAAGAGAGAGGCATACAGACATACAGGAAAGATAGAGAGAAAGAGAGAGGCATACAGACATACAGGAAAGATAGAGAGAAAGAGAGAGGCATACAGACATACAGGAAAGATAGAGAGAAAGAGAGAGGCATACAGACATACAGGAAAGATAGAGAGAAAGAGAGAGGCATACAGACATACAGGAAAGATAGAGAGAAAGAGAGAGGCATACAGACATACAGGAAAGATAGAGAGAAAGAGAGAGGCATACAGACATACAGGAAAGATAGAGAGAAAGAGAGAGGCATACAGACATACAGGAAAGATAGAGAGAAAGAGAGAGGCATACAGCATACAGGAAAGATAGAGAGAAAGAGAGGCATACAGACATACAGGAAAGATAGAGAGAAAGAGAGAGGCATACAGACATACAGGAAAGATAGAGAGAAAGAGAGAGGCATACAGACATACAGGAAAGATAGAGAGAGAAAGAGAGAGGCATACAGACATACAGGAAAGACAGAGAGAAAGAGAGAGGCATACAGACATACAGGAAAGATAGAGAGAAAGATAGAGGCATACAGACATACAGGAAAGAAAGAGAGAAAGAGAGAGGCATACAGACATACAGGAAAGATAGAGAGAAAGAGAGAGGCATACAGACATACAGGAAAGATAGAGAGAAAGAGAGAGGCATACAGACATACAGGAAAGATAGAGAGAAAGAGAGAGGCATACAGACATACAGGAAAGATAGAGAGAAAGAGACAGGCATACAGACATACAGGAAAGATAGAGAGAAAGAGAGAGGCATACAGACATACAGGAAAGATAGAGAGAAAGAGAGAGGCATACAGACATACAGGAAAGATAGAGAAAGAGAGAGGCATACAGACATACAGGAAAGATAGAGAGAAAGAGATAGGCATACAGACATACAGGAAAGATAGAGAGAAAGAGAGAGGCATACAGACATACAGGAAAGATAGAGAGAAAGAGATAGGCATACAGACATACAGGAAAGATAGAAAGAAAGAGAGAGGCATACAGACATACAGGTAATACAGGAAAGATAGAGAGAAAGAGATAGGCATACAGACATACAGGAAAGATAGAGAGAAAGAGAGAGGCATACAGACATACAGGAAAGATAGAGAGAAAGAGAGAGGCATACAGACATACAGGAAAGATAGAGAGAAAGAGATAGGCATACAGACATACAGGAAAGATAGAGAGAAAGAGAGAGGCATACAGACATACAGGAAAGATAGAGAGAAAGAGATAGGCATACAGACATACAGGAAAGATAGAGAGAAAGAGAGAGGCATACAGACATACAGGAAAGATAGAGAGAAAGAGATAGGCATACAGACATACAGGAAAGATAGAGAGAAAGAGAGAGGCATACAGACAAGGGAGACGCAGAGAAGTAGACAAGAGGCAGATAAAACAGTAGATAGAGAGACAGAGACATACCAAACAGACAGAGAAAAAGACAGACAGACAGACAGACAGTCAGTCGGTCAGAGAGACGAGAGAAAATAGTAAAAGACAGACAGACAGCCTAAACAGTGGTACATACGCCCACACACTTTTAATGTGCTAGCTTGTGATTGTACCGACAAACAAGGGGAGTAACTCTGGTACGCAACTTTCGGTCTATTTAGGGATAAGCCCTATTACAGAATGTTCAAATTGACGTAATTTCAAGCAAAGTGACAGATGTGTGCATGATCCTCAGAAATCAGCAAGCAATGGAAATATGCGTTGCCTATGGATGGATTTTCATCAGCAAGAAGTAACAATAGAAAAAAATACACCCCACCCCTCAACCCCAACATCCAACCCCTCCCCATTACCCCACATACACATAATGAGAGAAAACGAGACATGACAGAGAGAGACAGACATACTGCCCGCAAAAGATACAAGTTTGTAAGAATACTTTGCTTAGTTAATAACAAGTAGCTGCAAAGAAGTAATCACAAAATAGTAAATTTAAAAAAATCTTTGAAAGAGGTTACAAAATATGGAAACAGCCGAGAATCCTTAGCAGGTTAACCTTTGACCCCCCAAAAAAATTAGAACCTATACAAAAAAGAACAAGTTCTCACAGAGAATGACATTTCCACAGGTGTTTTAAAGGTTGATTACAAACTGGGAAAAAAGAAACTTCATATCTAAGAAAACAATATGGGTCATTCTCAAACATATGTGCTATTTCTGTGACAAAAACACCCAAAAATAAATTTCAGTGTAAATGTATAACGTTTTGTCACATAACAGAGCATTTCAATGTAAATCATATTCCCAAAGGAAAATTATAATTGTTCTATTGGTTTTTGAGTGGTAGATGGTTTAAAATTATTTATTAACCATGTGACGGTTGTGACATGGAAACCAAATACAATGTCTTTGGGTCTTTTAAGATTGGATAGCAAGCAAAAACTGATATAATCTATATTATAATGCGCTAAGGATCCAAGGAGGGACAGCTAAAAACTCGAGTACCGCGTAAATCATTTACTAAATGTTGGACTTTCGCTCATGATGCGGGTCAAGATACACGCTTCGTCTATTTATTCCGCTAGGTCGTATTAAAAATTTTGCTTTTGAAAGTTGATTTTGAAGGCAAAATGTTGTTTGCGTGTCAATTGCCATTATTTCGAAGCTGCTTCATGAAGCTACCTTCGGAAAACACGAAGTTGGGACAGGGGGCCGAAGTTATTCAGGTCACATTTCAAGTTGGCTATAGGCCTACACAAAAAATTTGGGTCGTCTGCTTCGCCCGAAAATTACCGAAGCTACCTTCGGAAAACACGAAGATTGACGAAGTTATTCAGGTCACATTTCAAGTTGGCTATACAGAGACCGTCAACTTTACTGCAATCTGTAAACTTAATATTCTTTTTTTTCTCTCCATGGTATGAATTGACAGGAAACCGAGCAAAGCAATGATTAAGTGTGTGCTGTCTACTACAGTGTGTGTGCTCGCGTGTCAATTGGCATTATTTTGAAGCTGCGTCTTCTGGTCCGACTTGACTGCTTTCCCTTCTTCCTCTTATAATGAAATTTTTACATCGACTTTCGACGAAGCCTTAATAGCTCCATAGGTATAGATGCTGGGTCGCAAATCCATAGGTTGGTGGGTTCGAGTCTGCCCCTCGCCACAATTTTTTATTTTTTTGGTGGTCTCTTTTGTTCATTTTTTTTTTTTTAAAGAGGAGCGGGGTGGGGTACCACCACAATTTTGGGGGTTTCTTTTCTTCATTTTTTTTTTTTTAAAGAGGAGCGGGGTGGGGTACCACCACAATTTTGGGGGTTTCTTTTCTTCATTTTTTTTTTTTTAAAGAGGAGCGGGGTGGGCGGAAGGGGGCCCACTCAGGGGCGGGGTGGGGGGGCGGGATGGAGGTTGAGCTAGCTAGGGAGGCGCCAAGCCCAGGGAGGCGGGGAAGACTGCGGGGAGGGGGGGCGGGACACTGGGGAGGGGGAAAGCTCATAATAGGGGAAAACCCCAAGCGAAGCTAGGAAGGAGAAGAGAGAGCCACCGAGTAGGGCTTAGGTTCCTATCAATCTGCTGTGCAGAGCACGGGTTTATCTAGTTTATAATAATATGCAAAGAAAAGGGGTTCAAATTGCTAGAACCATCAGAATCATTGAGAATATGTAGTTTTACATATTTTTTATGACATGTTCATCATGCATGCTCTCACTCAATTTTACTTTCTGATTTTTCCAATTTATGGAAATATACACCTCAAATTTGGAGTGCATTCTTTTATACCATTGCAGTCGTTAAACACAAAACAGCTTTTGATAAATTTACACTCTTTATTGCCCTTAAATAACTAATGAAAGCAAAACATCATGGTTGTGACATGGAAACCGTTACGGTTGTGACGTAGAATCCAACATTTGAAAACTGAATATAAACAACTGTAAACATGGCAAAATAAGTAAAAAGCAAAAGAACTGGCAATAGAACAATGCAATTAACACAGATGTAACATTTGAAGCCTCTTAACAAGTATATATGTGACACATCAGTTCTGTTTTACGTTAGTAATGGTTGTGACATGGAAACCGTTACGGTTGTGACGTGGAATCCAATATTTTAAAACTGAATTTAATAAATATAACTGTAAATATGGGAAAATGAGTAAAAAGCAAAAGAAATGGCAATTGGACAATGCAGTTAACATAAATTTAACAAATTCAAACCTCTTAACAAGTATATGTAACACTTTTATTAGTTATGTTTGAGGTTAGTGACAGTTGTGACATGGGATCCATTACGGTTGTGACGTGGAATCCAACATTTTAAAACTGAATATAGACAACTATAAATATGGCAAAAATTTGTAAAAAGCAAAATAACTGTCAAGAGAACAATGCAATTAACACAAATTTATAACATTTGAAGCCTCTTAACACATATATGTAACACTTTTATTAGTTCTGTTTTAGGTTGGTGATGGTTGTGACGTGGAACCTAAAGGTACATCAGAAATATGCAAAATAAATCAGTAAAAAACACTGTTTTACATTAACTTAAGCATCACTTATGAGGTAAAATTTTAAACACAATGTGTGCAATCAAACAAAAACAAAAGAATAAGTAAAAGGTCTCATCCACCTTGAGTCATGCAGCCATCAGCAACTGTGACGGTTGTGACATCAAAGAAAAGGGTGGAAGCCAAAGTATGCCAGTCGGGGATGGCATCGCTGTGTGCTTCTAGCGGGAAAAGTTGCATGCCAGAGATGCTTTAGGTCAAGGCCAAGTGCCCTGCATCCACATCTTGGTGGGTAAGATGTCAGTCTGGAATGGCATCACTGTGTGCTTCTAGCAGGAAAAGCTGCATGCCAGAGATGCTTTAGGTCAAGGCCAAGTGTCCTGCATCCAAATCTTGGTGGGTAAGAGGTCAGTGTCAGAATTATCAGAAGTTTCTGTTGTTCGGTTGTGACAGTGTAAAGTGGAAACCATGATGAGTCTTCTGGCATAAACATAAAGAAGATAGGAACAGCAGCACTTCTAAATTAGCGTGTCCAAATGTTGCAGTTTGTTTTATTTCATCGGTGTATGTTTAAAAGCATTTCAAGGAATGTGAAATGGTTTATGCATGGGCCATTAAACATCAGAGCTATAAGTGGAAACCAATGTCACAACCGTCACAGATATTTTAAATACCATCTATTTAATCATCAAGTATTAAGTAAAGTGTTTTTCAGTTGAAATGTAGCAAGGTAATCATACATGAGTTTCTCAGTTGTTGTTGTTTTTTTATAAAACAATCTTAATAGTGACCAGAACAATTAGTTTACAGTGTGCAGCTTCATCTCACAAATCCGCCATGTTGTTTTGTGTGCATTTTGTTACTAAAAGCTTATTTTTTTAACACAAAAAAAAGCAGACACCACTAGAATGTTATAAATGTTATTTCTTTGACACAAACACCACAAATAAACAGCATGCATCATTTTCAACAAATTGCAACAAAATAATAAGGCTGCTAAGTAGGTCAACCTCACATGTTTCTGAGAACAACCCATATATGAACATTGATAAATAACAGGTTCCAGAGATAGTTCTTTTATCTTAATTCTTAACAAAATAAAATAATAACTGCCCTAATTATTCTAAAATTCATATGACTGATAATGTTACAATTAATTAAAACAAAATAAATTATATCAAGTCTGAAAATCAAGAAAACATACTTTGCTCAAAACAAAGTTCTCATTAAGTCAAAAGCATTCTTATGTACAATTCTAAGATAAATATGAACTTATGCACAATGCATAAAAAAAATTTAAAAAATAAAAATAGCTGCCTTTGTGTCGACTCTTGTTCAGCCTTCTATTGCTTTTTTTAAAAAGGCACATTTTAAAAAGCATCGTTTTCTCAAAATAAATGTATTTGCAACGAATATCAATCTAGAAAAGCTGATTTCTCAAAATTAGTTTTCCCAAAAATATAAATCCAGCAATAACAATCTTTGTTAATCAAAACAAATGTTGCTAATTAGGCAATAAAAACTTCATCCTAATGGAATAAAGATGTTCATATCAACAATGAAAATAACTCAATTCTTAAAATAAAAATATAAAAAGTTCAGATTCATGTATCACAAAACAATAAAGAATGTAACAAATATATCACATACGTACTGTATGCTACAAGCCTTTATAC
The DNA here is from genome assembly GCA_017654935.2 of Phymorhynchus buccinoides. Lineage (NCBI taxonomy): Eukaryota > Metazoa > Mollusca > Gastropoda > Neogastropoda > Raphitomidae > Phymorhynchus > Phymorhynchus buccinoides. The sequence continues at coordinate 8,138,614 of CM065693.1, forward strand.
ATATTCATTATGAAGCTTTGTTGTGTTCCAGAAAAAAACTGAATTAAATGCCTCGAGTATACCATGAGATAGAAAACAAAATACATGTTAGTTATATTTTAATTGAAACAAACAATTGAACAATATACTTCAAATGCCATGGATACATTTTTACAACAGGATGGTGGAATATACATCACTATGTGCAATTTTATTACACACGTATCATATAGTGTTGATGAGTTTTAAGTTCACATGAGGAGGAGGAAAAAAAACCACCTCAATATTTCATTCAATTCAGGTAGAATTACGTTGATTATTTTTGTTCATATTCATGTTGGCATTTTACCTTTACGAATTGTTGTTTACAACTCTTTCAGCTGATGCATCTTGCCTTGATCAACTGGAAAGTCCAACACATCGAAGATGACCAATTTTGACTTACGGTAGTTTAATTTCCGGGTGGCGTTATACACCCCAGCATAAATTACATTAGTGAAACGCACGTACAGACTTAAAACAAATCATGTACACAAAGATGCAGTATTATCATTGGACATAACGATGCACAGACTGATGAAATAAGAACACAAGAGTTAGGCAAGTTCATGCTGTAGCCTAGCTAGAAACTATGCTGGTTTTGCCATCAAAAACTAAGTAACTACAAGCTCGAGAACTGATACCTGTAGATGAGTTTACAATTTTGTCTGGGAGCGTATTTATTCTTTCTGAATAACTTTAACCCTTTTGCCGTAATCCATTTCTTTCCTGCCAAAAAATACCATTAAACTTAACTGGGTAGAGAAAAATAATTACCTGCAATATTGGGAATTCCTCTGCAACATGTATAACATTAGGCCTATCCTTACCTCCCAAGATGAAGAAAATATGGTCTTCGGATAATAGAACCAGATTGAAAGCCTTTTAGTGATGTGGGTGGTAAGCCATTGTGGTGCAAAAATGCGACATTGGCGGTGAAAGGGTTCAAGCAAAATCGCAAAAAACCCAGCAAAACTGGTAAGTAATGCGCTACTTGTTCCCCTTACACTGAACACATGAACAGTGACATCATTGGGTTTTTTAGCCTCCAGAACACTGCCAAGAGGAGAGGAGACAGTAACAGGCAAGGAAAGAGCTTACAGCACCATGTCATACAGTTTGTCCATGCAACAGAAATACACTGCCAGGAGGAGAGGAGACAGTAACAGGCAAGGAAATAGCTTACAGCACCATGTCATACAGTTTGTCCATGCAACAGAAATACACTGCCAGGAGAGGAAACAGTAACAGGCAAGGAAAGAGCTTACAGCACCATGTCATACAGTTTGTCCATGCACCAGAAATACACTGCCAGGAGGAGAGGAGACAGTAACAGGCAAGGAAAGAGCTTACAGCACCATGTCATACAGTTTGTCCATGCACCAGAAATACACTGCCAGGAGGAGAGGAGACAGTAACAGGCAAGGAAAGAGCTGACAGCACCATGTCATACAGTTTGTCCATGCACCAGAAATACACTGCCAGGAGGAGAGGAGACAGTAACAGGCAAGGAAAGAGCTTACAGCACCATGTCATACGGTTTGTCCATGCACCAGAAATACACTGCCAGGAGGAGAGGAGACAGTAACAGGCAAGGAAAGAGCTTACAGCACCATGTCATACAGTTTGTCCATGCACCAGAAATACACTGCCAGGAGGAGAGGAGACAGTAACAGGCAAGGAAAGAGCTTACAGCACCATGTCATACTGTTTGTCCATGCACCAGAAATACACTGCCAGGAGGAGAGGAGACAGTAACAGGCAAGGAAAGAGCTTACAGCACCATGTCATACGGTTTGTCCATGCACCAGAAATACACTGCCAGGAGGAGAGGAGACAGTAACAGGCAAGGAAAGAGCTTACAGCACCATGTCATACTGTTTGTCCATGCACCAGAAATACACTGCCAGGAGGAGAGGAGACAGTAACAGGCAAGGAAAGAGCTTACAGCACCATGTCATACTGTTTGTCCATGCACCAGAAATACACTGCCAGGAGGAGAGGAGACAGTAACAGGCAAGGAAAGAGCTTACAGCACCATGTCATACAGTTTGTCCATGCACCAGAAATACACTGCCAGGAGGAGAGGAGACAGTAACAGGCAAGGAAAGAGCTTACAGCACCATGTCATACAGTTTGTCCATGCACCAGAAATACACTGCCAGAACAGGAGATAGTAACAGGCAAGGAAAGAGCTTACAGCACCATGTCATACAGTTTGTCCATGCACCAGAAATATGAATGACTAATACAATAATGGAAAAAAACCCAGATTGAAGTAAAAAAAAGAATACCATATTTTTCTGACTATAAGGCGATACTTTTTCCCCAGACTGAGACCCCTGCGCCTTATAATGTGACTACAAAAATAGTAAGAAAATATAATAACACAATCTGAATTTTGTGCAAAATTTGTGGGCTGCTGTCTTATAATCAGGTGCGTCTTATAATCAGGTGCGCCTTATAGTCCGAAAACATACGGTACTGCTTCGCCTCAGGGTTCTTATCGTCTGGCAAAAGCACAAAACTACAAATCACATGACGAGCAGTATAGATAAGTCGAAGAAAACAGTAGCAAATTACAGAATGTTCAAATTGACGTAATTTCAAGCAAAGTGACAGATGTGTGCATGATCCTCAAAAATCAGCAAGCAATGGAAATATGCGTTGCCTTTGGATGGATTTTCATCAGCAAGAAGTAACAACTGAAAAAAATACACCCCACCCTTCAACCCCAACCCCTCCCCATTACCCCGCAAAAGATAAAAGTTTGTAAGAATACTATTATTTAGTTCTAGTTCTTTTTTTCCTCTTAATTCTTTAAAAAGGAAGAAAGGAAAACAGCAATGACTGTCCTAATTATTGTAAAATTCAGATGACTGATATTAAAGTTACAATTAAATGAAACAAAATTAATTCAAGTCTGAAAATCAAGAAAACCTATTTTGCTCAAAACAAAGTTCTTATTAACCTTTTCACTGCCCCGTCACGGATATTTCCGTCAACTTCCGGTAACCTATAAACTGCCCCGTCACGGAAATATCCGTCATAGGGTTATTCTAAGAGTTTCCCGTTTTCTATCCATACGCTTTTCGCAGTATGTTCGAATGCATGTGAGAGTGTTCTCAAAGGATAGTATATTCAATCCCCGTTCAGAAAAGCATAGGTTATATGCACTTTTATTCAGAAAGTTTTGCGATAGACTCGGCAACCTAAAACGGCTTGCTTGGCAAATAGTTGCCCCGGAACCGGAAACCGGGCTCGGCAGTGAAGGGGTCAAGTCAAAAGCATTCTTATGTACAATTCTAAGATAAATATGTACTAATGTACAATGCATAAAAAAACGTTTTAAAAATAAAAATAGCTGTCTTTGTGTCGACTCTTGTTCAGCCTTCTATTGCTTTTTTTAAAAAAAGGCACGTTTTAAAAAGCATCGTTTTCTCAAAATAAATGTATTTGCAATGAATATCAATCTAGAAAAGCTGATTTCTTAAAATTATTTTTCCACAAAATATAAATCCAGCAATAACAATCTTTGTTAATCAAAACAAATGTTGCTAATTAAGCAATAAAAACTTCATCCTAATGGAATAAAGATGTTCATATTTAAAGATGTTCTTATCAACAATGAAAATAACAACTCAACTCTTAAATACAAATATAAAAAGTCCAAAGATTCATATGTCACAAACCAATAAAGACTTGGTCAATGAATCACCAAACACCCCCTTTAAGATCACAAATTTGCGATGTTAATATATTTTTGAACATCTTTAAAATGGCAGCAATTATCACATGTGGAAACATAATAGGAATAATAGAAAAACAATAAAGAATGTACCAAATATATCACATACATACTGTATGCTACAAGGCTTTATACATATTTATTATGAAGCTTTGTTGTGTTCAAGAAAAAACACCTGTGAATTACAATGGGGTGTACAACAGGGTACAACAGGGTGTAGAGTGGCACAGTGGTATCGCGTTCGCTTCGTGTCAAGTAAACCCGAGTTCGAACCTGGGTACAGGGGATTTTTTTTCCTCTCATTCTGCACTAGGCCTTAACGGTCTGAACGTGGAGTCTTTCGGATGAGACGATAAACCGAGGTCCCGTGTGCCCATGCACTTAGCATACGTTAAACCCAGTGGCAACGAAAAAGTTGTCATTTGGTAAAAACATTACCCCCCCCCCCCCCCCCCCCCCCCCCATCAGTGACAAAAATCGCATGCCAAAAAAAAAAAAAAAAAAATTGGGTGGCGCGCCTCTGGCTGCGACGCGCTCTCCATGTGGGAGCAACCCGAATTTCACAGAGATGCCTCTGTGACTATAAAGTACCTAATAATAATACTACCTAATACCTAATAAAATACCTAATACCAATGCCTCGAGTATATCGTGAGACAGAAAACAAAATACCAGTACTAAAGGATGTTAGTTACATTTTAATTGAAACAAACATTTGAACAATATACTTCAAATGCCATGGATACATGTTCACAACAGGATGGTGGAATGCATCACCATGTGCAGTTTTATTAATACAGTGGAACCTCCCTTATAAGACCTTAAAAAATAATCCAAAATGAGGGTTACACCTATCTGTATTGCTTACAAATCGGGACTTTACTGGTGGTGCACTGCCTCCAGTATTGTTCCTACCATCTTTGTATCTACAAATGTCCCATATGTGTCTGTTCCAGACCGAGAGGATGTAAAACACCATTTGTTCATTTTCCAAAATGAGGTCTTATAATATAAGGGAGGGGTTTTATAAGGGAGGTAATTTTAATACTTACAAAAAGGTCAATGTCTCAGAGAAGTAGGTCTTCTATGGGAGGGAGTCTTATACTGGGAGGTCCCACTGTATGATATAGTGTGGCAAGTCTTAACTTCACATGAGGAGGAAAAAAACACACCTGAATATTTCATTCAATTCGGGTCAAATTACGTTGATTATTTTTGCTTATACTGCGTCACCATCTGCGTTTTACCTTTACAAATTGTTGTTTACAACTCTTTCAGCTGATGCATCTTGCCTTGATCAACTGGAAAGTCCAACACATCGAAGATGACCAATTTTGATTTACGGTAGTTTAATTTCTGGGTGGCGCTATACACCCCAGCATAAATAAACCGAGGTCCCATGTGCCCATGCACTTAGCATACGTTAAACCCAGTGGCAACGAAAAAGTTGTCATTTGGTCAAAATTTACCCCCCACCCCTTTCCTTCCTCATTAGTCACACAAAAATCGCATGCAAAAGAAAGAGAAAACAATTGCCTCTGGCTGCGACGCGCTCTCCAGGTGGGAGCAACCCGAATTTTCACAGACGCATCTGTGACTATAAAGTACCTAATATCTAATGATAATATTATATTAGTTAAACGCACGTACAGACTTAAAACAAATCATGTACACAAAGATGCAGCATTATCATTGGATATTATCAGTTATTAGGATTTAGGAGTGATATATTGCTTTTATCCTATCTCTCGAGCCATCTCACTCCCAAATCCTAATAACGGATATATACCTATATTTTACCTCTTTCAGATGATAATCAAACACGCAACGAAGAAGTGAGACGCCGTGCATGCAGATCTAAATAGTACTAACCACTTCACCGTAGCAAGAAAATCCCACTCATCCACAAATAATATAGTTCTCCAAGTTAGAAAGTCGTGAGCTATTTTGATCTTGCACAAGCCATACATTATGAAAGGACACTGATTATTAATAGAAACATGAACCGTACTGGCCTTAGCTGTATAAGAAATAGCCTTTACAATATTCTTCTTACACTGCAATCAAGAGGCCCTAGTTATTGTCATTTAGCCAATGACGAACTTTCAATGATGACGTAATTTCAGTGATTGCGTAAGTTCACTAAGATGACGTTTTGGGGTGTCCCGGTAAGGAGGCTCTATTTGCAATGACAATACCTTGAGTATCTGGTTGTTAGCCGCTATTTTTATCATTTGCAATTTCACTAACAATTACTCTTCACAATTTTGTTTTCAATGTAAAATGTTCATCAGAAATAACCTTTTGCATTTATCGGGTTAAGGCATAGGGTTAGGAGTATGTTTGGGCTTTTTGTTTTACTAATCATCACTTGATGCAAATAAAGAAAATATGGTTTGAGTACTGCAGATAGTCGCATGTGAGTGTACCCTGATGTGTGATAATGATAATGATACGTCAAGATATATAACTGTGACGTCAGTTTCTAATAGCAACGGTGTATTCTTACACCTTTTCTCACGCGCGTTTACACTAAGCCTATTGGTTGATATACGCAAATGATATCTCTGGATATTGTTTTATATCCCACGCTTGGCAGGCCTCTTTGGCACTACTTGTACATCAGGATATAACGATGTACAGACTGATGAAATAAGAACACAATAGTTAGGCAAGTTCATGCTGTAGCCTAGCTAGAAACTATGCTGGTTTTGCCATCAAAAACTAAGTAACTACAAGCTCCAAGCTTACCCACTTTATCCTAAATGTCGGTTCTTTTAACAAGGTATCTACTCAACAAGTGTTCTCTTCGTTCAATAAGTGATGTCTTTACACAATGAATGATATCTCTAATCAATATCAAGTAGCAAGTTGACAATCCTGATTTCCCAAATGAGTGCGTGCTTGTGTATGCAAGTTTGTGTGCATGCATGTTCACAAATTTTCAATCAGTGTTCAGTTCTCTCCCTCTCCAAGTACTGGGTAGGGTGGTGACCTAACTGGTAGTTGAAGACATGCGGAGAGTGTGTGCATGCACGTTTACAACTTTTTAATGTGGTAGTTGAAAATGTGAAAACTTGAAAACTTTAACTTTATTTTTCAAGGATAAAGATTTTAGGCAACGCCTAGTCTTCCAATCTGTCCTTGGTACATATACGAACATAGAATACAAACATGGCAAGGCATGATATTACACATACAAATTTGAACCATAAATGTAGCACCTTTGTACATATACGAACATAGAATACAAACATGGCAAGGCATAGAATTACACATACATAATTAAACATAAAGGTAGCAAAGCAGGTATTGTGATAAAGACAGGTTGAAATACGAATTTATAGAATTACATACGCGCTTGTATAGTTGTTAATATTTGTGCGGGCATACATGCATGTAACCATACACACCTGCACGTGCGCGCGGCACACGCAAGAATACATGCACATACACACAGATATATGTTGAAGCACGTATAAAAGAACAATACATTTTAGAACAGAGCAAACTAATGAAGACAGGAGGAGAGTGTGTGCATGCACGTTTACAACTGTTCAATGTGGTAGTTGAAGACATGCAGAGAGTGTGTGCATGCACGTTTACAACTTTTCAATGTGGTAGTTGAAGACATGCGGAGAGTGTGTGCATGCACGCTCACAACCTTTCAATCGGTGTTCACTTCTTCCCGTCTCCAAAGGTGGTGGTAGGGTGGTGGCCCCAGTCATAGTAGGTGTAGACGGGAGCGTAGTCCAGGTTCCCCCGCGTGTACTCGTTGTCGTCGTCATCCTTCACGTTCACCTTGCTGAACGCGCACTCACTGTACGCCGGAGGTGCTGAAAAAGAGAAAGAAAAAGAGGAGGATTAGCTCTTTCACCCCGTATTAATTCCCAGTAGCTTTTCACCACAGACGTAGTAAAATCGACAATTGTCATCTCTATTTTTGCTTATTTTGTTTGCACACCAAGTGTGAGTGTTTGGTATTGTTGGACAGAACAAGTCTCTAGCTATAACTACATCAAGTTTCTCTACCTTTGCTTTCTTTGTTTGCACACCAAGTGTGAGTGTTTGGTATTGTTGGACAGAACAAGGCTCTAGCTATAACTACATCAAGTTTCTCTACCTTTGCTTTCTTTGTTTGCACACCAAGTGTGAGTGTTTGGTATTGTTGGACAGAACAAGTCTCTAGCTATAACTACATCAAGTTTCTCTACCTTTGCTTTCTTTGTTTGCACACCAAGTGTGAGTGTTTGGTATTGTTGGACAGAACAAGGCTCTAGCTATAACTACATCAAGTTTCTCTACCTTTGCTTTCTTTGTTTGCACACCAAGTGTGAGTGTTTGGTATTGTTGGACAGAACAAGGCTCTAGCTATAATTACATCAAGTTTCTTTGACTATGATTTCCATCTTCACACCAGAAATGCAGGAATACAAACAAAAGTAGGGGCCTAAATGTTGTGAAAAGTGGGAGGAGCATTTATTTTACTTTATAGTATGTTAGACACACACACGCACGCACTGTAGTAGACAGCACACACTTAATCATTGCTTGCTCGGTTTCCTGTCAATTCATGAGCGCAGATGCGTTATATGCACCTTTCAAAACAAATATGGTTAGACCAAACACAAAACTTCCAGAAGGTAGAGGAACTATTTGTACAAAAGCCCTACTCGCCTCCCTCTTCTCCTTCCTAGCTTCACTTGGGGTTTCCCCCTGCCCATGTCCCCCCCCCCCCCCCGCCTCCGCCCACCCCCTAGTTTTCCCCCTCCCTGGGCTGGGCTCTGCCCCACCCCCTTCCGCCCACCCCGCTCTTCTTTAAAAGAAATAATAATGAAGAAAAGAGACAAAAAAAATATGTGGTGGTGCCCCCTCCCTTCCGCCCACTCCCCTCTCCTTTAAAAAAAATGATGAAAAGCCCCCCAAAAAACAAAAAAAACTGTGGCGAGGGGCAGACTCGAACCAGCGACCTACGGATTTGTGACGCAGCGTTCTACCTATTGAGCTATTAAGGCTTCGTTGAAAGTCAATGTAAAAATTTCATTATAAGAGGAAGAAGGGAAAGCAGTCAAGTTGGACCAGTTGACACAGCTTCAAAATAATGCAATTGACACGTGAGAAACATTTTGCTTTCAAAATCAACTTTCAAAAGCAAAATTATTAATCTGAAATAGCGGAATAAATAGATGAAGTGTGTATCTTGACCTGCATCGCAAGCAAAAGTCCGACATTTACGCGGTACTCGAGTTTTTTAGCTGTCCCTCATTGGATTCTTAGCGCAATATATTATAGATATATGTCATTGACTTACTTTAAGGGGTAGGTAGTTGATACTGGAGACCTTGCACAACGGACAGTGAAGCAAGTGTGTGTGTGTGTGTGTGTAGTGTGTGTGTGTGTGTGTGTGTGTGTGTGCGTGTGCGTGTGTGTGTGCGTGTGCGCGCGCGCGCGTGTGTGTGTGTGTGTGTGTGTGTGTGTGTGTGTGTGTGTGTGTGTGTTTAAAAATTTTTTTTTTAAATGCTTGTTATGTATTTTTCTCTGTGAGGTCTTTAAACAGAGAGAATGGGTGACTTAGAGCGTGACGTCATTGTGTGAATTGGTCATCAACATGACTTTTTCCCAAAGTTAATTCATTCCTGAAGCTTACACTGACAAAGCAAAGGCAAAACGTTTGTTAGTAATAGTGTTGTTTGTTTTCTTTATTTATTATTATAATATATATATAGAGAGAGAGCATTTGAAATGCAAAACTAGTAAAATTTGATAAAAACGTTTTGTTCAAATGTCTTTATAATCGATATAATAATATATATACCGATCTTCAAGTAGTGCTTAGAGGCCTGGAAGCGTGTGATATAAAACAATATCTTGACATATCATTTGCGTATATTAGCCCATAGGCTTAGTGTAAACGCGTGTAAGAATACACCGTTGCTATTAGAAACTTGACGTCACAGTTATTTATCTTGACATATCATTATCATTCTCACACATCAAGGTACACTCGCATGCGACTATCTGCAGTACTCAAGCCATATTTTCTTTATTTGCATCAAGTGATGTTTAGTAAAACAAAAAGCCCAAACATACTCCTAACCCTATGCCTTAACCCGATAAATGCAAAAGGTTGTTTATGATGAACATTTTACATTCAAAACAATATTGTGAAGAGTAAGTTTTAGTGAAATTGCAAATGATAAAATTAGCGGCTGACAACCACATATTCAAGTTAGTGTCACTGCAAATAGCGCCTTCTGAGCAGGACACCAAAAAACGTCAACGCAATCACTGAAATTACGTCATCATTGAAAGTTCGTCATTGGCGAAATGACAATAACTATGGCCTGTGGTTGCAGTGTAAAACGAATATGTCATTGTAAAGGCTTTTTTTTATACAGCAAATTCCAATAGGTTCATGTTTCGATTAATAATCAGTTTCCTTTCATAATGTATCAATGTGCAAGATCAAAATAGCTCACGACTTTCTAACTTGGAGAATTATATTATTTGTGGATGAGTGGGATTTTCTTGCTATGGTGAAGTGGTTAGTATTATTTTAGATCTGCATGCATGGCCGTCTCGCTTCTTAGTTGCGTGTTTGATTATCACCTGAAATAGGTAAAATATCGGTATATATCCGTTATTAGGATTTGCGAGTGTGATATTGCTTTTATCCTATCTCTCGTGGCTTGCTGTTTATCACCCTCGGTCTCCGACCTCGTGTGATAAACAGCAAACCACTTGAGATAGGATAAAAACAATATCACACTCGCAAATCCCAATAACTGATAATATATACACACACACACTTATATACACATTGCATGCGATTTTTGTGCAATTGATGAGGAAGGAAAGGAGGGGGGTGGGGTGAGGGTAAATGTTGACCAAATGACATTTTTTTCGTTGCCACCGGGTTTAAATAACGTGTGCTAAGGGGGTGTTGTGTTGAAAGTGTTAACCCTGCCCACAGTCTCTCCATAGGTGCATCATAACTTTCCATCATAACCCTTGCTAAATCGGTCAATTTAAGAGCACAAAGAGCACGAGAAGAGCCCTATCTTCAGGCAGACCACTGCCTGAACTCAATCAATCAATCAATCAATTATTTATTGTCCCCATTTAAAACAAGGAAATCTGTCTTGCAGTCAATATAAAATACAATGCAAAACAATAAATACATACACGTTAAAGAGACCGCACACGTGAACACTCCCCACCCCCAACCTACGGCAACACAGTGAAAGGCCAGTGAACCTGCATCAAACTGCCTGAATTCAGGCTTCAGGCAGACCCACATGCACCCCTGTCTCTCACAGACCTGCTTACCCCCTACACAAGTCTTGAGTAGTCTGGACAGCTGAAATGAGTAGCTTTGGTGCAAAATGCGTAGTTTTATTCATTAAACCATCAAACACTGTTCACTGAAAACAATCAAGAATTAAAGAGCATTATCACAAATTTTGAAGAGTAGTAGAGGTCCAAATTGAGTAGAATACTACTCGAAAAGAGTAGAGTAAACAGGTCTGCTCCTACCCTCACCCAACACCATTTCCATACTCACGCAGGTTGGGGATGCTGCTCGGGGGCATGATGGGGGAGGTGGGCTCCATGGGGGGAGGCTGGGGTGCCGAGGCGCCCCCTTCAGGCGGGGGGTACATGATTCCCGGGGGGGGGCCCGTACCCAGCCTGGGGGGGAGGGGGCTGGGAGGCGGAGGCGTAGTTGGGAAACTGCTCGAAGACCTGTCTGAGGGGGATGGTGCCGATGATGACCTCCAGGGGAACCTCAAGGTCAAGGGCAGGGCCCGACGGGTCCACGTTCAGCTGTGGGGGGAAAAAAGACGACGACAGAGGGAGAGAGTTACCATATTTTTCGGACTATAGGGCGATACTTCTTTCCCAGACTG
>CM065693.1:8157786-8167786 GCA_017654935.2 Phymorhynchus buccinoides
AGAGAGAGAGAGAGAGAGAGAGAGAGAGAGAGAGAGAGAGAGAGAGAGAGAGAGAGAGAGAGAGAGAGAGAGCACATTGGAGAAAGGAATGAGGGGAAAAACAAAACAACAAGTTTCAACCATTTTCTTTTGACATGGAAGAAAGACAAAATAGTAAACACCAGAGTGAACTAAAATGAAAAATAAAATCCATCTTCTTGTTTCTCACCCACTTCCCTCTTTACATGCACCCCCCCCCCCACTCACCCCCCCCCCCCCTAACTCACACACACACACACACACACACACACACACACACACACACACACACACACCAGCCTCTTACCAATGTCCAACCGTTTCTTTAAAAAGTAGCCTCACACCCCCATAAATCTGTTTGGACTCTCCCGCGGACAAAGAAATCTTACATTATAAAAGTCTTATATTTGTGCTCAAAAATTTCAAAATCATTTCGACTGAGGGTAGACAAGCTTGGAACGTTGTGCGTGATAACGTGATTTCGTGTAAAAACAAAACAAACCCGACTGTCTTCATTTTTAGGCAATCGTGTGTTTGTTTGTTTGTTTGTTTTTAACACACAAAAAACATATCTCGCAGACCGGACCATAGAGAACGTAATTTCTGGTTGAAGATCTCTTGCGCAACCAGAAGTCAACAATGAAAGTGGTGAGCTTTGTTTGGTTGTTGGGTCCCCCCCAGCCTGTTTTGATAGGGAAGCCATTTGTTATTTGCGTGACTGTTTAATTCACTCTTTGTCTGTCTGTCCGCCCAGTATTTTTGTGAAACCCTGTTCTACTTCTTCTTCATCTGCGTTCCCTGGGCGGCCATACGGCCATAATAAGTAAGGTACGTATGTGTCCGGTTTTCAGTTTCCACTGGTCTCCCCGCTGCGTAGGCACACCCGACACATTCCGATTTCGGAGGAGCTGAAAGAAGAGCAATTATTTGAGGACTTTTGTTTTTAAATGCAGGAGAATAGGCCAATAAGTTGTCCTATTAGATAATGGCCTTTATCATGACTGCGATTAATTATTCAACAAAGATAATTAGCTGAAAAGGTTCATAAAATACAGCTTAATGTTTGGTAAGAAAGGCAAGTGTGAAAATGCGGGGAGAGCCGAGAAATGTAGGGGGCATCTTGACCTTTACCACTATTTTTACGAAAGACCCCCCCAGTATCCCCACGGGGATAGACTCTTGGAGGGGGCTGGGTCGTCCAGCTCCCCGCATGGAGGCACGAGGCATCCACCCACTGCCCCCGAAGCCCTGTACAGAACCACTCCCAGAGGGTTGTTGTGGGTTTTCGTTTTTGCCTGTCCCATCTTCTCGACCGTACAATGGCCGCTCATTCTGAGTCCCAACTCGCGGCAACACCCTGGTTTGGCAGGTCGCTGAATCCGAAATCAAGCAATCCAAAGGAAGCGAATGTATGTTAGGCCGTCATGAGGCAACCTCCAGAGGACACACTGCACCTCTACTGAGTCACTTCGGTGGAGTTCAGTGGAGCCTGTTCTGAGAACAACTTTAGATTTTGTACAGCTGTAAATTACTTGAAGATGATTTTCCTGTTGAGAAACTGTAACTTTTGTTGACTTTGACCTTGCTGCTACATTCATATTTTATCTGTCTGTTTATCTATTTACACGTCTGTCGTTCTATCATTTTCTCCACCCCATCCTCGCTCATCCAGCCTGTCCTCTTTCTCTCCTCAACTTTCACCCAATAGTTTTGGTTTTAATTGAGTACAATGTAATTACAACTCAGGTCGTTCTGTAGGCCAACAAAATGGAGACTGCACAGTGTATGACAAAAGGATCATTGCCATGTGCTCCCGTGTCTGTGTGCCCACGTACTTCATTATGTCCTCATCTCTCTGTGTCCCCATACGTCATTGTGTCCCCATCTCTGTGTGTCCCCATACGTCATTGTGTCCCCATCTCTGTGTGTCCCCATACGTCATTGTGTCCTCATCTCTGTGTGTCCCCATACGTCATTGTGTCCTCATCTCTGTGTGTCCTCATACGTCATTGTGTCATCTCTGTGTGTACGTCATTGTGTCCCCATCTCTGTGTGTCCTCATACGTCATTGTGTCCCCATCTCTGTGTGTCCATTGTGTCCTCATACGTCATTGTGTCCTCATCTCTGTGTGTCCCCATACGTCATTGTGTCCTCATCTCTGTGTGTCCCCATACGTCATTGTGTCCTCATCTCTGTGTGTCCCCATACGTCATTGTGTCCTCATCTCTGTGTGTCCCCATACGTCATTGTGTCCTCATCTCTGTGTGTCCCCATACGTCATTGTGTCCTCATCTCTGTGTGTCCTCATACGTCATTGTGTCCTCATCTCTGTGTGTCCTCATACGTCATTGTGTCATCTCTGTGTGTCATCTCTGTGTGTCCCCATCGTCTGTGTGTCCTCATCTCATTGTGTCCTCATCTCTGTGTGTCCCCATACGTCATTGTGTCATCATCTCTGTGTGTCCTCATACGTCATTGTGTCATCATCTCTGTGTGTCCCCATACGTCATTGTGTCCTCATCTCTGTGTGTCCCCATACGTCATTGTGTCCTCATCTCTGTGTGTCCCCATACGTCATTGTGTCATCATCTCTGTGTGTCCTCATACGTCATTGTGTCATCATCTCTGTGTGTCCCCATACGTCATTGTGTCCTCATCTCTGTGTGTCCCCATACGTCATTGTGTCATCATCTCTGTGTGTCCCCATACGTCATTGTGTCATCATCTCTGTGTGTCCTCATACGTCATTGTGTCCCCATCTCTGTGTGTCCCCATACGTCATTGTGTCATCATCTCTGTGTGTCCCCATACGTCATTGTGTCTCATCTCTGTGTGTCCCCATACGTCATTGTGTCCTCATCTCTGTGTGTCCCCATACGTCATTGTGTCCTCATCTCTGTGTGTCCCCATACGTCATTGTGTCCTCATCTCTGTGTGTCCCCATACGTCATTGTGTCATCTCTGTGTGTCCCCATACGTCATTGTGTCATCATCTCTGTGTGTCCCCCCATACGTCATTGTGTACGTCATTGTCATCTCTGTGTGTCCCCATACGTCATTGTGTCATCATCTCTGTGTGTCCCCATACGTCATTGTGTCCTCATCTCTGTGTGTCCCCATACGTCATTGTGTCATCATCTCTGTGTGTCCCCATACGTCATTGTGTCCTCATCTCTGTGTGTCCTCATACGTCATTGTGTCATCATCTCTGTGTGTCCCCATACGTCATTGTGTCCTCATCTCTGTGTGTCCCCATACGTCATTGTGTCCTCATCTCTGTGTGCCCCCATACGTCATTGTGTCCTCATCTCTGTGTGTCCCCTACGTCATTGTGTCCTCATCTCTGTGTGTCCCCATCGTCTCATCTCTGTGTGTCCCCATACGTCATTGTGTCCCCATCTCTGTGTGTCCCCATACGTCATTGTGTCCCCATCTCTGTGTGTCCCCCCCGTCATTGTGTCATCATCTCTGTGTGTCCCCATACGTCATTGTGTCCTCATCTCTGTGTGCCCCCATACCATTGTGTCCTCTCTCTGTGTGCCCCCGTCATTGTGTCCCTCATCTCTATGTGCCCCGAACGTCATTGTGTCGTCTCTATGTGTGTCATTGTGTTGTGTCTCTATGTGTGTCCCGTCTCTATGTGTCCCCGTCTCTATGTGTCCCCTGTCATTGTGTCCCCGTCTCTATGTGTCCCGTCTCTATGTGCCCCCTTCCTATGTGTCTCTATTGTGTCCCCGTCTCTATGTGTCCCCGTCCCCTATGTGTCCCCGTCTCTATGTGTGTCCCGTCATTGTGTCGTCTCTATGTGTCCCCGTCTCTATGTGTCCCCGTCTCTATATGTCCCCGTCTCTATGTGTCCCCGTCTCTCATTGTGTCCCCGTCTCTATGTGTCCCCTTCTCTCTGAGTCCCCGTCTCTTGTGTCCCCGTCTCTATGTGTCCCCGTCATTGTGTCCCCGTCTCTATGTGTCCCCCGTCTCTATGTGTCCCCGTCATTGTGTCCCCGTCTCTATGTGTCCCCGTCTATGTGTCCATTTGGATTAGGGTTAGGGTAGGGTTAGGGGGGGAAAGGCGGAGAGATATGACACGGGGGCACATAGAGATGGGGACACTTACAGACGGGGGCACAATGCTACTTAACCGAGGCTGCATAGCCTCTGTGAGTAAGAACAAGGGCAGAAATGCCATCGCTGTAGCTAAAACTGCGCCACAAAGCAAACAAAAACTATGGGCACAGTGCACACTATATTCAGCTAAGAGATTTTATATTTAAAATTTCCCCCGTGGGGATATCTGTGCTTGTAACTTCCTCTAATCTGTCTCTCTCGTTGACTCTGCCTTTTTCCTTACTTTGTGTCATCTACTATCTTTCTGACTTTTGGCCCATTCTCCTGCCTTTTTTCACAAAAAATCTATATCATTTTCTCCTTTGAGCTCCTCCGAAATCGGAATGTTTTGGCTGTACGCAGCGGGGAGACCAGTGAAAACTGAAAACCGGACCATGACCATGGCCTGGGAACGCAGAAGACGAAGAAGAAGAAGAATATATTTAAATTGAACATTAATTCTGAATAAACTGCGTTCACAAAGAAGAAGAGGAAGAAGAAGAAGAAGAAGAAGAAGAAGAAGAAGAAGAAGAAGAAGAAGAAGAAGAAGAAGAAGAAGAAGAAGTCACAGGAAGAAGTCAGAGGAAGAAGAAGAAGAAGAAGAAGAAGAAGAAGAAGAAGAAGAAGAAGAAGAAGAAGAAGAAGAAAAGAAATGATTATAAATAGATAGATAAAAAGACACGAAGAAGCAAAACGAGCACGGCTTCAGTAAGAAGCCAAAGCAAATTCCCTGTTTATCTGAATGTTCTTTAAACTGTAAAGGTTGGTCAAAGATTAAAAGATAAACAGCTCGTGTGAGTAAGAATATATAAAGTTTTTAACACTGACACGTATTATATTTATTAACTTTATCTGTTCATTACAGACACCACTTCTGACTATAGTTGGGACATGCACGGAATATTAATATATAATAGAAGTTATCAAGAGGGTATAAGGCAGGGGCGTTTGCATTGACTTTATTCTTGAACGGATAGACGTATGAAATAAAAGTATAAGAAAACCAACTTTGTAAAATTATCATATACATATTGATTGCCTTTTTTTGGGGGGAAACATCTTTTAAGAGTGTGGACAATAACGGTTCAAGTAGTAAATTTTGGAACGGCACTGTTTCTACTGTATCTGAGTGTTCTTACAATAATCATAAATAATATTATGTGCTTTATTTTTAAAGTGATCTAAAAATTATCAGAACGAATGTTTCATTAGTTCGTTTTCAAATTGTCATAAATGATCATCATCGTTGTAGTCGTCAACTCGTTGTCGTAGTTATCATCTTCATCAAATGTTTTCTGTTCCTCTATTTTATTTTCGTTCACAGCTTTCATTGCTGAGTGCTGTGTTGTGGGTGTCATCGGTGACGTCACAATCGTTCAACCAAAATGGCGGTGGCAGATTTCCGGTCAACTTTGGCTCTTCCTTCTCCCTCCCGCCGACAGGCTCACAGATGGCGCCATCTCCTGGTAATCAAACATTGAAAATGACAATTTATGGCATCATTTTATTAATTATGCTATGTTTTGCCATATATTTTCGCCAATTTATAAAACTTTAAAAACCTCTAGGCATTGCAGTCCTTCTCCCCTCGGACCATTGCCGAGTGGAACCCGCTCCCTTCTGTGGCAGTGTCATCAGCCACAGTGGGAGCCTTCAAAAGCCAGATCTCCCCCCCCCCCCCCCCTCCCCCCCCCCCCTCCCCCCCCCCCCCCCCCCCCGTCCCTTCTTCCTCATCTCCTTACCTCCCCCCCCCCCTCCACCCTCATCCACAACTCCCTCTCTACCCATCATACCAAGCCAAGACTTTAAACCAGAAGCCTAACCTAAGCGCAGAAAACTTTTTTCCAAGTTAATCTTCAGAATCTTCTGTACGATGAAGGTGGAAGATCAAACGAAGAAGAAGAAGATGGGGAGGGGAGGGGAGGGGGCGTTGTTACATGCCTTTCAATCATAAATTTTATCGTATGCACTTTTTGTGCAATTGCAGGCCAGAGAAACGTTTTACCCATTTAAAAGAAATTTGCCCATTTCATTGTTTTTCTATTAAAAACTTGCATACTCGAGTTTTTAGTCAGTAAGTCTATTTCATTTATTTGGCGCTGTGTGTCAGAACCCGTGTCAGTGTATAGTATTATTGCAAAAGACACTGACATATCTACGAGAACAAACCTAGATGAGAGAGAGAACTACTACACGTATTGAAATATTGTAAGAAGGGGGTGTGCGCGTGCGCGAGGAGGGGGGGGGGGGGAGAGAGAGAGAGGAGAGAGAGAGAGAGAGAGAGAGAGAGAGAGAGAGAGAGAGAGAGAGAGAGAGAGAGAGAGAGAGAGAGCGAACTAACGAACATTTATTAATACAGGGAGAGAATTGAATTGAATGAATTTTATTTACAGATGGTAATAGAATAGTACTAATAGTATCATCATCAGCAGCAGCAGCAGCTGCTACAGCTGCTGATACTACTAGCACTAGAGAGAAAGACAGACAGACAGACAAACAGACGGGAAGGTGGACGGGACGGACAGACAGACGTGACAAAGTATGTACTCACTCCAAAAGTTGATGCTGAATTGTGGCAGGTTTCCAGTCAGGACAACCATTCCCTCTGGTCACAGTGAACAACCGACGTGCCTTCCTCAACTTGCCACCTCCTCCTCCTCAACAACAACAACAACAACAACTGCCCATCTTCACCCCTACAGCTTCCACTAAAGCCAGGGAGGGCAGCGGAGGGAAGGAAAAGAACCACACCTACGCTGACGGCACCATGCACGGAGACTACCCCTCCCGTCTGACTGAAAAACAGCGTAACAGCCAGAATAAACAGACACATCCCGGAGGGTCTGCTGGTCAAATCCATGCCAACAGTTTTCCCAGCAACAGAGATTTCACCGCTGGTCAGCTCACTAAGAAGACGCACACGTACGAGGATGGATCAACAGGGGAGGACTATCCATCCAGGATGGCTGCCAAACAAGCTAAGCAGCAGCAGCAGCAGCCTGTAGCAGTAACACAGTTCTTCAACTCGCAACGTTCCGCTGGCGTCGTCAACAAGAATCCTGTGAGTCGCAATCCTAGCCAGGTTCCGCACACCTACCCTAACGGTATGACAGGGCACGACTACCCTACCCACAAAAAGACCCAGCAGCAGAAAAGCCAAACGCAGCAACAACAGTCACCACCTGTTCGACTTGTGCAGCAATCCCCGGCTCGTTTAGCATTGCCTGGGCAAAATGTCCGCGAAACTTCCAACCAAGATGGGCACACTTACCCAGACGGAACATCGTCCGACGGGGATTATCCCTCCAAGATGGCGGCCCAGCAACAGCAACAACAACAACAACAACAACAACAACGGCAACAGTCTGCCTCACAGTTTGGTGGGAGTTTCCCAGCTCGGTTCCAAGTACCTTTCGTTCAAGGGGGACGCCAAAATGACAAGCCTCATCAAGAATTTCACACTTACGAAGACGGCACAAAAGGAGGGGACTACCCTTCCAGAATGGCTGCTCAGAAACAACAACAACAACAACAGCAACAGCAGCAGCAGCAGTTATTGTTGCCGCCACCTCAGGTGAAAGGCAGTTTCCCAGGTCAGTTCCAGACGCCTGGAAACAGCCAGCAGAACACCCCAGGACAGGCCTCGCACACCTACCCCGATGGAACAAAAGCCGATGGAGATTACCCTTCCAGGAGGGCTGCCCATAAACAGCAACCACAAGGGCCACCGCCACAGCCTGTTGTTCAATTCACAGGGCAATTCCCACCTCAATTCCAAACACCCAATGTTCCAAGAAACAACTTCGTCAAGAAAAACCCGAACCAGCCTGTACACACGTACCCAGATGGTAGAACCGGCAACAACTATCCGTCCGTAAAAGCTGCTGAAAAACAACAGCAACAACAGCAACCACTACCAGCAGCTCCTCAGTTCCAAAGACCCTTCCCAAACCAGTTCCAAGCCCCGCAGATAAGGAACGACGTCGTTGAGAAGAACAGCCCCAACCAGGGTCTGCACACGTATGAAGACGGCACAACAGGGGGAGACTATCCAGCCAGAAAAGCAGCTCAACAACAACAGCAAACCACCACCACCACCACCACCACCATCGTCTGGTGTCCAATTTGGAAACGATTTTCCGGTTCGATTCAACCTGGCTCAAGTTACTGTTACTTCTAACACCAACACTGACCCAGGGCAGCATACTTATCCTAATGGCGTGTCGGGGGAAGACTACCCTTCCACCAAAGCGGCCCAACAAAAAGCTGCTTCAGGGACAGGTGCTGGAGACTTCCCAGCCGGAAGTGCTCTGCAGCAATTCACGGTAAAGAGTTGTGATTGGCTAAAATTGCTTGTGTGTGTGTGTGTGTGTGTGTGTGTGTGTGTGTGTGTGTGTGTGTGTGTGTGTGTGTGTGTGTGTGTGTGTGTGTGCATATGTGTGTATGTGTGTGTGTGCGTGCGTGTGTGTGTGGGCACGCGCGTGCATGCATACGCGAGTGTTGTACTGCCGCATGTGCCGTGGAGTTAAATTAGATTCTATGGATGCATTTTATGAAATATATTTTATGGATTTGTAATTTTCAAAGCTGACAATGTTAGTATCTGCTTTATTAACTCTGTTTCAGCATGTTCATCAGATTTCTTAGCAAAACGAGGGTTGACTTGTGTTGGATGATGAGTGTTACTTAGACAGACAAAAAGTAGTTTTACATAAGGCTGAACAGATTTTCTTGGAAACACGTTCTAATTGCCTAGCGTTGATTTTACCCGTGCATGCGGTTTTTCTTTACATAATTTCGTGGTTTCGTGTCTTCAACAGGTGCCAGAGTCTCCTAACAAAGTAGTTCTCCCTCCACAGCAATTTGTACCTGCTCAGAGCGCTCCTGGAAACTTCAGGTAAAGTGTTTATGGGCAGAACAACAGCAAAAACAACATATTAGGCTGTATGTACGGTTAATGTTGATAACAAAAAATCAAATCAAAGTGCGCATATTGTTAACATTCATACGCATTCGATACAGAAACACTGCAGCATTCAGATGGAGAAAAGAGACAGACCAACATATAATAGACAGAAAACGAAAACGAAAATGAAATCTTATTTAACCAGGAAACATGAGATAAGCAAGTTACATGCTTTTTTCCACCCAGCCCTGGGGGAAAATAGAGTAAATCAAACAAGAAAGCTAAATAATGTATGTACATGCAGAAATGAGAAGAAAATGGAGGGAGGATGTGGGGAAGAGGCACAGAGGGGGATAAGGATGGGGAAATGTGGGAATTTAAAGTACAGGCAAATAAAACACCACATAAAATGTCACATCATGCAAACATAAAATCAGCAAAGCAGACAGACAAGCAGACAGACATATATATATATATATATATATAATATAGATAGATATATAGATATATATATAGGTAGGTAGGTAGGTAGGTAGGTAGGTAGGTAGGTAGATAGATAGATAGATAGACAGACAGACAGACAGACAGACAGACAGGCAAAGAATAGTCGCTCGAAATATCCGAAATATTTAATAAATGTAACATACAGTTGTTATAGATAGATAGATGAGCAGAGTAGTAGGCTACACGCTTGGTCAAGGCAGTTCAGATCTCATTTTGGATAGACAGACACACAGACAGAGGGACAGACGACATACAGACTAAAACAAAGGACTAGAGTCAAGTCTACGTATCAGACAAGTGTACCCAAAAACATTCTGAAATATGCGTGCGAGTCTATACTAATATTGGTCTAGGCCTACGTGGGTAAAATGAATAGCATTTTGAAATATGAAATGGTCTAGACTTCGCCTGCACAAGATATAAGTAATGGTGTTACCGTGTTAGCAGGGTGAGAGATGTGGAAAAAT
>CM065693.1:8170286-8198614 GCA_017654935.2 Phymorhynchus buccinoides
AGTGAATAGTTTCTCATTTTAGTGTTTGTGCGTACATAGAGTGAATAGTTTCTCATTTTAGTGTTTGTGCGTACATAGAGTGACTAGTTTCTCATTTTAGTGTTTGTGCGTACATAGAGTGAATAGTTTCTCATTTTAGTGTTTGTGCGTACATAGAGTGAATAGTTTCTCATTTTAGTGTTTGTGCGTACATAGAGTGAATAGTTTCTCATTTTAGTGTTTGTGCGTACATAGGGTGAATACTTTTTCATTTTAGTACTTGTACGTACACCGATTGAATAGTTTCTCATTTTAGTGTTTGTATAATTATAGGCTATCAATGTACAGGGAGGACTGCTTCATTATAGGCCTATTGAAAGGTGTTTTCACTCTTGTATGCTTTTTTCTTGCTTTTTTCTAATGTATTGCTTTTGTATGTGCAGTATTCTTTTTCATTGTTTGGAGTTGATTTTATTAAACAAATTAGCCTAAAACTTGCGTATCTGTGTTTGCGTATGTATTAATGAAATAGGATAATGAAGAAGATAATGATTATGATACAAACATTGATGCCTTAACATTCTTAATAATAATCATCATCATCGTTATCGTCATCATCATCGTTCATTCATTAAAAAGCCACAACATTGTTTTCGTCACAGGGGACGTAACTGCAATCAATGCGCCGGAAATGGAAGGTCAAACGGGGTCAGCGCATGCGTGGAGCGTTACGGTTGGGTGAGCGTCATGGTCTACTGCCCGCACTGGTCACGTGGTCAGCGCATCAACTCCGTCAGACTGTACTTGCCCCATGGCTGCTCCTGTCAGCGATTCCTGTGCTGATACTACTGCTGCTCTGAGCATTTGGAACTCTCTTCCACGGCAGCTCTATATTGACAAGATTGTACATAGACATTCAATATGACATTATTTGATGGAATTTTGAGGTGGAGTTTCGAATAATGAGTTGTAGATTTACTTTAATAAAATGGAGTTTCGAATAATGAGTTGTAGATTTACTTTGATGAGATGGAGTTTCCAATAATGAGTTTTAGATTTACTTTGATGAGATGGAGTTTCGAATAATGAGTCGTATATTTACCTCGATGAGATGGAGTTTCGAATAATGAGTTGTAGATTTACTTTGATGAGATGGAGTTTCGAATAATGAGTCGTATATTTACTTTGATGAGATGGAGTTTCAAATAATGAGTTGTATATTTATTTTGATGAGATGGAGGTTCGAATAATGAGTTGTAGCTTTATTTTGATGAGATGGAGTTTCCTATAATGAGTTGTAGATTTATTTTGATGGTGCCCAAAATGCTATTCTTTCACGTTCTGTGTAACATTGAGAATGGTCACATGATATTGCACATGTATTTGATGGCTGAATGCGGACAGATATGTTCGCTTTATTAATACAGATTGTTCCAACAGTTAACACACCAAAGACCTTAATTGTTTTGCACAGTTTTTCTTCAGAGTACAAATAATACTTACGTTTCATCAATGAAATACAGAAGGCGTTTCCCTTTAGGCCTGCTGTCTTATTTTGTTTGATGTAGGCCTATTGTTTCCCATTGCTGCTTTTTGATTATACGTCAATTTCAGTTAGATTCCGGATAGCAGTTGCTGAGACGGTTTTTATAGTAAAATGTGTAGTATAGTAGAAACGTAATGTCCACTAGAGTTGATAACCGGTTCAAAAATCCGAACCGGTTTTTAACCGGTTTCCCCTCTTCGCATCACTAGACTACGTTTCACCTATGCAAGCACATATTTATTTGTCAGAATATTCACACACATGCACGCACGCACACGCACACGCACACACACACACACACACACACACACTAAAGAAACTTATGACTTATGACACACGGTCAACTCAACACAGTCAAAGTCAAAGCCATACACCACCACAAACTAGAAACAGCTACTCTTGGTTTACAAACACCCAATCTGCGCTGAGAATCAGTGTTGTTCTTCGAAAAGAATGCGTTATTCTAAGAAAAACTTACTTTCAGTTTTCAGTTTAAAAAACCGGTTCACAGCAACTCGAACCGGTTTTTCGAACCGCGAAAGCTCAGAGCCGGTTTTTCGGTTCACACCGGTTTTTCCCCCCACCTCTAATTGTCCACCATATGTATAACAAAAAAGTAAATTACTCTACAATAATTGTAGTATCGTGTTTTTTCACTTTCAAAGCAAGCAAACTTGAATCATATATTCCATCTTGCCTTGTCTGAGCAGCATATTTTGCGGTTTTCCCCATCTAACTGTATACAGATAAACCTTACTATTTCCCCCTGTGCGTCTTTATTATGTGGTTCTCTATCTTGGTTCTCTCTCTCTGCTTGTCTTGAGGTGAGCGTGAAAACATGTGTATGCGTGCGTTTGTGCGTGCATGCACTTGTCTTTCTTGCAACCCTACACCCACCAGCGAGACTTGGCCATGGTAACTCACATAATACTGAAATATCAGATGGTAAATCCCCCCCGTGGGGATACCGGTTTTCTTTCGTACAAATAGTTCCCCCACCTTCTGGAAGTTCTGTGCTTGTAACTTGCTCTAATCTGTCACTCTTTTTGACTCTGCCTTTTCCCTTTGTTTACTGTAATCTGCTATATTTCTATCTTACTGGTCCATTCTCCTGCCTTTAAAAAAAAAAAAATTCTTACAAAGATTTCTTCAGTCGAAGTCGGACATGCTGGGGCCTAACTATTTCTTAGTTAGACGCATAACGGCAGCATGACGCATCTACGCTCATGTGACAGGAAACTGTCTGAGCGAACGAAGAAGAAGAAGAAAAAGAAGAAGAAGAAAGATGGTAAATGAGCTGAAAGTTGGTGCTTCTGTACACACACATGCGTGCATGCTCAGACACACTTAAGTCCTGCACACACACACACACACACACACACACACACACGACCGCACGCTCAGCTACACACACATACAAACACTGACATACTAGGTACATGAAGGTAGCGCGCGTTCAAACACACACACACACACACACACACACACACACACATGACATCACATACAGAGACAAGCTCGCACGCACGTTCACTCCAGCCTCTCATTTGGACTGTAAATAGTTTTTCGACTAATGCTAAAGGGATTTTGGCCTTTTTTGTTTTTTAAGTAAAAAAACTATTAACAGAGTTTTGTTTTAAGGCGTGCAAGTGTGTGCACACGCGCGCAAGTATTGTTTCTGGTTCAAGAATGGTTAACCTACCTCACCAATTTGACCGCCAGGTGGCATAACACTCGAGTGGGGCTAATCCTCTCTATATTCTTAGTTGGAGATAGAGAGGGAGAGGGAGAGGAGTTATTCTAAGAAAAACTTTGTTTGCAGTTAAAAAACCGGTTAACAGCAACTCGAACCGGTTTGTCGAACCGCGAATGTTTAGCACCGGTTTTTTGGTTCAAACCGGTCCCCCCCCCTCTAGTTACGAGTGAGTTAGGAGATACATGAAGCCCTAATTTGGGGGAACAGAACCAACGTTTTTAAATGATGACGGTCATACCGGTGGGAACACAAAAGAAGAAAGCCGAGAACATGAAGGGTTAGCTAAATAGACGATTTTCGGAGAGAGAAAAAAACTAGGGGAGAGCACTTCGTGAAAATTAGAGTTGTTTACCTCCATTACTCGGTCAAACACCATAGCAACAATGGCGTCAAAGCTTGAAACCGCAGGATGCGAGTCAGTGACTTAGCAAACATTTTTTTAAATAGGAAAATTAGGGGTGGCCAGTGGCCACAAACTGATAAAACTTGCAAAATGTGACGTAAAAATAGAAATGACAATTTTTTTTAGAATGACGCACGGTGTTCTAAGTGCTGTATGTCTGCTCAAACACACGAGTCGATAGACTACAAGAGTTGATGTTTGAGTAAATACACTTTTCGACTCTGGTGTGTTCATGTTAAGCGTAGTTCCTTCTCAGAGTCAATCAAAACTAAAAGGAAAAGAAAAAGGAAAAGAAAGAAAACATACTTGGGAAATTTTCGGCCAGTTTACTGCTGGCCTTCGTCAACCCACACTGGGTCAGAAGTCTGGGGGCTGTTGATGTCACCCCTTGAGTTGTGTTCACAGCTGGTCTGGTTCAGCACACTGTTGTATATGATGGGTAGATCATAACCCGAGTCCCTGTTTAGGCTTGGTCTTCTCTCTCTAATTTCTATTGCGTCTTTGACTTTCCTTTTTGTGAATTGTGGTTCAGTAGACAAAATGTTAGCATGCAAACTGTTAGTATGGTGGATTGTACTGCTCAGATGTTCATAATATGCAGAAGATGCTCTAGAGGAGTGTTCACTCAACCTGGCTTTTAACAGACTATATAGGAGAAACGGGTAGGCCCCTAAAACTGCAGTTAAAAAACCGGTTCACAGCAACTCGAACCGGTTTTTCGAACCGCGAAAGTTTAGTACTGCTTACTGCTTTTCTTCTTCTTCTTCTTCGTCGATCACTCAGACAGCTTCTTGTCATAAGAGCGCAGACGCGTCATGCTGCTGTTATGCGCGAACGTAAAAATTAGTGGCGTGAGTGATAATAGGGTTTTACGCCCTCTTCGGCCATGTGGGGCATTGGCAATTTACTTTAGATACCTATAATGAAGGGGAAAAGGGAGTGGGTGACCCGGAGGGGGCACGGGGGGGGGGGGGGGGGGGGGGGATAAAATTAACTTTTACTATTACTTTTAGATGACTCCGGGCTCGCACATAAAAGACTACCAGTTAGTCATAAGAGGTATTATAGGTAAAAACTGTTAGTTAAGAGAGAGCTTAAAGATTAGGCGCTATAAAAGTTGTCTTAATAAAATAAAATAAATATGCGAAAATTAGTAGCTGCCGGCAGCTCCCTGTAAATATCCCAATCCCAGTCCAGAAATAGGAATTTTATTTTGTTTGCTGCGTCTTATACTTTTCTACTGGACCCAAGTAAATTCAAGTAGACTAGACTTTTTTGTGTGATAGCTGACTTTTTTCATTTCTCTCTCTTGTGCTTCTTTTTCTTAGGTCACCCCGCAAAGTGTGTGTGCATTTACTTCTATAAAAAAGAAGCTGGCCACCACCACAGAAGAAGAAGAAATAGGCCCAGCATGTCCGTCATCGGCTGGAGAAAAGCTTTGAAAGAAGAATGGTCAAGTAAGGCAGAAAGATAGTTCATGACAGTTTACTGAATTCTTCTTCTTCTTCGTTCGCTCAGACAGTTTCCTGTCACGTGAGCGTAGATGCGCCATGCTGCCGTTACGCGCCTAAGAAATAGGCCCAGCATGTCCGACTTCGGCTGAAGAAATCTGTGTAAGAATTTATAGAAAAAAAGGCAGGAGAATGGACCAGTAAGATAGAAAGATAGCAGATGACAGTAAGCAAAGGGAAAAGGCAGAGTCAAAGAGTGACAGATTAGAGGAAGTTACAAGCACAGAACTTCCAGAAGGTGGGGGAACTATTTGTACAAAAGACCCCCGGTATCCCCACAGGGGAGACTGCTGAATGAAAGGGCATATCTGGGTATGTGCAGAGAAACAGGGGCATACAGTTTACGTTTGCCAATAAGAGTACTCAAAGTAGGATTACACTAAAAGTGGGATACCATTACAGTGATGGAATAACAAAACCTGCTCCACTGTCTGACGTTTCTAAGACTGAACCATCAGTGTAAATTTTTAGATGATTTGAATATTTTGAATCTAAATGAAGTCGAACGGCAGAAACTAATTGATTAACTTCTTCATCTTTTTTGTATTCTATATCAAATTTTGCCTTTCTTTGTTCCCATGGTGGCATTAGTGGTATAATAGGCATGGCTGAGATATTGTGGATATCTACCTTACTTCTACTTATAACGTCTTCAGTGAAATTCTTGATTGGCTGAAGAAACGTTATATTTTTTGCTCGCTTTGGATAATCTGTGTGAGTACGTGTGTGTGTGTGTGTGTGTGTGTGTGTGTGTGTGTGTGTGTGTGTGTGTGTGAGAGAGAGAGAGAGAGAGAGAGGACAGAAAATGTGTGTGTGTGTGTGTGTTTGAGAGAGAGAGAGTGTGTGTGTCTGAGTGTTTGTGTGCAAGAAATGTATCAGACACAGAAGGCACACTCTCACAAGATAAAATACACGAAAGAGAAAGGAAAAAAGAATGACTCATAAAAAGACAACACAATCATCTGCCACCCAATCACTTTGTTTACTTCAGTCATAAAAGTTTAATTTCATATGATGATCCTCCAACATTACAATATTCAAACCCACACAACTTTTAAAAAAACCCAAATATGGTTAAACAACAAAATTTCATGAAAATGCATAATATTCATATTATGTCAAAAAGTTTTCCTGGATGGATCATTGAGCAAGAGTAGTTACATTGTGAATAAGTGTACGATGGGTTATTGTGGATAGTAAGTAGTAGACAAACATGCAACAGCATTGTTTCATCATGTCACATCTGTGCGATGATGGTAAACTTAAAGGGAAAGCTACCGATCACAGGGTTCGGGTATAGACTGCTAGCCTAGTCGCTGCAAAGTTCTGACTCGCAGTGGCTCGGGCAACAGGGAAAAAAGAACGGTTGAACAGTCTCTGTCGCGAGCAGCGATGAGAATGATGGCGCGTGCCTCGCGTGACCGCTTTATATATGCCACCTGTGGGTTTAAGGCAACAGACGATTTTCGGGAGAAAAAACCCAGGGGAGAGCACTTCGTGAAATTAGAGTTGTTTATCTCCATTACTCGGTCAAACATCAAAGCAACAATGGCGTCGATATTCACTGCAGAATAACACAAAATGTCCATTCAAGTGCGTTAATTCTTAGCATTGACCGCCAGTCTACACACACACACACACACACACAAATTGGAATGTCATTACTGCAAAAGGAAAAATTGTATACAAGAGCTTTCACGAACAAAGGCAAAACAACGGACCAATAAGGCAGAACAAAAATAGATGCTTAGAAATCAAAAGAGGAAAAGGCAGAGTCAAACTCAAAGAGAGTGATAAAGTAGAGGAAGTTACGAGCATAGAAGTTCCAGAAGATGGGGGAACTTGGTCTCTCCTGTAAATAAAAACAAAGCAGGTCTATTGGTCTTTTTAGTTTACTACTAGGCCTATTGGTCTGCCTAGTAAACCACTGAGTGTATTGGTCTCCATTTAGTCCTTTTGTACTCTAGTAAATCACAAGTACAACTGGTCTCTGGTAAAATACTAGGTCACCATGGCGGTCTCTAGTAAAACAGTAGTTCTACATGTCTATCTAGTCAACAGAAATACACACAAGAAAAGGTTAACATGAAAAACACAAGCAAGTCTGGCAATCGTGCAAATAAAATCTTTATAAAAAAAACCACACACACATATTGTATTAGTACAGTATAAAAAATTAAACATGAAAAAAGCGACAATTTACAAAATCTGTAGTGCATATTCATTCTGAACACCATTCATATGTTTTTATTGTAATTTCAACATCTTATCTAACATATCCAAACAAGTGAAGAAATGTGTTTTTCGGCATGTACATAAAAATAAAGACAAAATAAGACATTGTTATAACCTAACATAGGAGACATTTGTAAAATAACATAAAAGCACATGTAAATGACATAAAACATAGTTATTAAACACACACCTGAACAAGTACACTGAGCATCCAATGATCAATCTCCTTTAGAGGCTGCAAGTAATAATCACAGATGATAATGGCATCACAGTAATGATAACATGTACCACAGAAAGCATTAACAATATCACAAACCAGTATGGCTATCACTTGAGTATGCACATACGGCCCCCCCCCTCCCCCCCTCCACACTGAGCATATTATAAGATTCCCCTAAGTTAAAAACGCAGACTATAGAGATAGAAATGAAACCAATAACATTACTTATAATAATAACAATAGCAAAATATTACCATACACACAGTCACAAACACACCCACACATTTACCCCCCCCCCCCCCTTCTCCAAAAGGGGCCCAACACATTATGTAAGTAAAAAAAAAAAATGTATAAGTAAACAAGGCATATTCTATCAAAGCAAATGTTGCAACACTTAACCTTCAAATGCACAAGCATACCTACACACACACACACATACACCTAAACCAGCATGATTAAAGTAAACAAAGCATAAAAATAGTACATCATATGTAAAAATAGTTGCAACATAACTAAAAATATTGTATGTGAAAGCAAATAGAATGATAAAGAATTATCAAATCTTCAAGCCCCCCCCCCCCCCCCCCCTATACACACCTACTCCCCCCCCCCCCCCCCCCCCCCCCCCCCACCCCAACAACACACTTGCAAGTATACCCATCCCCATGAACACACTCTGCAGTAAAAACCATAAAATACATAGAGAAGCAGGGATAAGACATAGTATAATAAATAATGCAAAACAAAGTGGCAAGCATAAAAAGCTAAGCAATCACCCCCACCCCCACACAGGCACACACACCACACAGTTATACAAACATACACAGGCAGATACACACAACATGTGTACATGCACCCTCCCTCTCTCTTTCTTTCTCTCTCTGACACACACACACACTCACAGAAATAGCCTTTAATCTAAAACAAAACAAAAGCATTTTTAAAACATTTGAAAGATAAGACTGGTAAATGATAAACAATGATATAAAGAAACAAACAGTTAACAGTAAAAGCTAACAAAACATGAGACTAAATCAAAGATGCAAACAATAAAATACAGTGGAACCTCCCTAATAAGACCTTAATAAATCAGCACAAAAAATAGGTCCTAATAGGGAGGTGGACACTCAGTAGTCCGTATATGAAGGCGAACAAAATCTGAAACATTTTTGGTCACATCCTTAGAGGGAGTCTTAATAGGGAGGTTCCATTGTCAATACAAATTAAAAAAAGGCACCATTTCCAAATGGTAAGATAACTCCTCAAACAAATAAAGTAATGAATCTCAAGTCTACAGACATTAAAATATACATTTTAAACAAACTACACAAAAACCGTGACCCAACATCATGAATAAAACTTTTGTTTCAAAAACACATAATATAAAATAATCATCTGATATAGTAAATTACATATCTGAAACAAGAGATGCTCCTTAATACTGAGCTCCACAATCAGTATGTATGGTGTTAATTCCACAATGATAATTATTCATCGTTCACATTTAAAATGATCTTAACTGGCATAAGGCACACTTGAGCAAAATTATACTCTGTGTAGGTCAATAAGGTTCAGCAAACTTTTATGTCAAAGTGTAAACACTGCGAAACAAACACACTATTGACTGGCTAAGACCTTAAAACCCTTTCAACAGTAGCCATTTTTCAACCAAAACTTTCCATTAAACTTACCTGGCCAGAGAAAAGATGATGTCTGCAATATTTGGGGATTCCTCTGTGACGTGCATAAAATAAGGCCTGTCCTTACCTCCCAAAATGAAGAACATAAGGTCACTGGATACTAGACCCTCATGTGATGCCTTTCAGTAACATGGGTGTTACATCATTGTGGTGCCAAGAGGCGACAGTGGCCATGAAAGGGTTAAAATTACCATGAATAGAAGCAAACATCTAACTCTATCTCTCTCACACGTTGACAGACAGACACATACATCCATACACCAATAAAATTCTTAAAGTAATGATTAACTCTGTGTGTTGATTGTGTTTTTGTTGGTGTGTGTACCGGTGTGTGTGTGTGTGTGTGGGGGGGGGGGGGTGCTTGTGTGTCCATGCATATCTATTTATTTATTCATTCATTGTAAACGCATATAAATGTTCATAATAATAATGATAATTTAGTAAGTAGGCGATTGTTTTAAGTACTTTAAAAAAAAATACTTCAGCATAGAAGAACAACACTTTTCAAGTTATTTGCTGCAAGTCTTCACTGCAAGTCTTCCAAAAAATATTTGGCAGATAAAGTTGCAAAGAACAAGCGGCAAACATGTGGGACAGTAATAGATATAAAGATGTCGGGACGATCCTGGAGGTACTGCAATACCAGGAAAGTCCTGAGCTTTTTAATCAATGAAGATGATTTTATTCTACTAGCAATCTGCTAGCAAGCTGTGGTGGTCGACAGTGCCCAGTCACGCTACATGGAAGTGAAGTCTGGTGTGCCTCAGGGGACAGTCCTAGCTCCCTGCCTGTTCCTAACATACATAAACGACCTTCCTTCAAGAATCTCATCTCCCTCTCGCCTCTTTGCTGATAACACAGCTCTATACCGCTTCATTACCTGCGATGATGACCCGGCCAAACTCCAAGAGGACCTCAGGAAGCTAGAGGACTGGGAAAGAGAAGCTGCCCTTGACGAGAAGCCAGAAGCCGCTGAATGCCTTCACCAGCTACAGTCTCCACGACCACACCCTTGAAAGAGTGTCTTCTACAAAGCACCTCGGGGTCACCCTGCAAAGTGATCTCTCCTGGACAGCCCACATCTCAGCAACCTGTGCCAAAGGCAACAGAGCTCTGGGGTTCTTAAGAAGAAACCTGAAGCCGGTGTGCTCCACTGCTACCAAGGAGCTTGCATACAAAGCCATGGTCAGACCTATTATGGAATATGCAAGCTCAGTATGGGACCCGCACACCGACAGGCAAATCTCTGACCTGGAGAAGGTTCAACGCAGAGCGGCAAGATATGCGCTGAATAGACACCGGAACACATCCAGTGTCAGCACCATGCTCCACCAGATACATGATTAAACCCACAACGTGAGAATAACTTCTAGCAATCTGAAAAAAAATCTGCTTAACGTCCTGGGTCCGATAACGAAGATAGCGAAGTGTCATCAAACTGTGAATCAGACAAATTCATCTCTGCCGCTTTAATGATGGCTTTATCACCATAGCTACGTTCTTGTAGCAAAAAATAGCGAAAGTAATATACCATATTCCTTATGGCAAAGGGAGCTAGGCATCAATCAACATGACATTATAAAGATGATCACAATCTCACATTATCTACTGTGTATAGTTTTCTTTCATCTCAATAGCTTCACCTGATGTGCTCAAACGTGAAATATGTTCAGGATATGTTCCACCACACACACTCCTCCACCAACAACTTTCAATCCTCTGAAATTTGCAAATCTTCTGATAAGTTTGATGCCTGTTTAAATCTGGCTTTCTCAAGTTTCTGTGAAGTTGGGAAGACCTTGCAGCAAAAAAGTTGATTGAAGGAAAGGAAGGCGTTTCTTTATATTTGGGATTCATGGGCTGGCATCCTGCAGATGATTGCCACTGGCCCTCGCAGAGAGAACCCCAGGTAAAATTTAACACTTTCCTCCCTGAACACCGCCTCTCCTCTGATCTTCCAGATTTTCAAGTTCAAAATTCCTATGGGGCACTTCCACTTCATAATAATAATGGAAACGTCCTCTCCCTTTTTGTTCTTTTTGACTTTGTAGTCACCAGTGAAGACTTTAAGACGCTTGCTCATCACACCCAAGGGTGGTTCCTTGTTAGCATCATCATAAATCTCTGTCCAGTGGCATACATGGAATCCTCCATGCTCTGGATCCTTTGTTATATAAAAGTGGACGTTGGGGACAAGCTCTTTCCCCCTTCCCCACAGCGGTGGTGATCTGTACTGAAATGATGCTCTAAACTCATCCTCATGAAATCCTACCCAATGCCTCTGAGGCCAGCTGACAAGAACACGATACAGATGGGCTCTCATTTTACGAGTGTCGGAGGAATCCAATTTTGATTGTATTACTTGGTTACAGTACCCATAGATCCGAGGTTTCTTTAATGTGAAAGAATCGTCTAATCTAGCTATTTTCAGGGCAAGATAGATTGTCATCAAATTGTCCATATCAGTGAACGACTTTTCAACAAGGGACTCTAAATTATTTTTTATTTTACGCAAATTCGCCTCAATTGATTTTCTGTTATATCCATTTCTGGAAGAATGGAACTGCTTTAGATGAAGACCAATGCTCTCAAAGAAACAGCCTCTCAGTTTCACATTTTCTAAGCGCAACATGTTGTCTTTTCTTTTGATGTCTTTGTGATCTGGAACGTCAAAAGTATTCAGTCGTAATTCGCCAATGCGGAAAGCAAACTTTTTCATTTGAATATCACAGTCTTTGGTATTTTTGTTAATGGTTCTCTGGTCTTTTAATGACCGCACAGTTGCATCACTTTTCCCCAAGGAATTTGAGTAGGTCAAATAGAACAAGAAGCGCAGGGCTTCTATCCCTTTCTCTATAAGACTTTTCATCACCTGTTGCTCTGAATCTTGCAAATCATGAAACAATTCACAGTTATCGCTTTCATCTTCAGTCAGATATAAGGCATAAGGTACCTCTCTTGAAACTGCTGTTGAAAGGAAGTACAGAATTGCATTAACAGTTTGTATGGTTTGTGTACGTGAAAACAATGTACCAAGAGCATCATCAACAGTATCACCCTGGGCTTCAATAAAATTGTTGAAAGCCAAGATTGCAACTTTAAGCAGTCCACACACAGCACCACCATCAAGCAGATCAGAGATATTTCCTTTCTTTTTATTAAACTGCTTCAGATATATTTCACCTAATGTGTGCTTGAAGTCTCGCATGTACGGTGCAAGAGTGACTGCCATCTGAGCATAATGAAGGGCCTTGTCAATGTCACATGTTGAGTGCAATCTCGCTAAATGGTGATTGAAAACTTCATTTTGTTCTCGTTCATCTCTTCTCTTGTCCTTCAGTAATTTTTCATATCCAAGTTCCAGTACCTCAACAGCTTTAGCAAAGTCAGTCTCTTTTATTTTCATGATCACAGGTGACATGTAGGTCAAATCTCCAGATATCACATCAAACTCTCTTTCCACAAGAAATTGGGTCAAGAGGTCAACCACTTTTTTTCTTGAAAACTTGCAGTAGACAAGAGGTGATTTCAAGCACCTGACAACAATATCATCAAGTGCTTCTTCATTTTTTTTCAAAGATGTTTCCAAGATAGCTAAAGCATAGGGCTTGTTGGCTATCCTCACCACATACCCATCCTCACAGTTTTCAAATATTAGAATTTGACCTGCTACTTTACTAAGCAATTTTTCCCAAGGCTTGGCTACTTCATTTCTGAACGTTTCCATGAGATTATCACAACTTGAAACTGACAGACCTAAAAATCTCCCAGAAGATGGATAATATGCGGTTATGAGAGAAACATACTCAATAAGATCCTTTTCATTTTCATTTAGGACATTATTATCTAAATAATGGACAATAGCACCCTGCAATTTTTCCTGGTCATATCCATGCCTCATAGCCAAAAATGCTATAAAAGTACCTACACCTTCAGGATAGCACTCTTCCAGAGCATGATATTTACGCTTCATCCAATGTCTTTCTTCATCAGTTAGTTTCTGTTGTAAAGAAAAAGGGCCTTTAGGTTTCATTGTTCTGTCACAATGTATCAGAATCACAATAGGTCTTATGAACTGTTTTTTCATCTGTAGTCTGTATAATCTTCTGCAGAAATCAGATTCACTCATTTGTGAAGTGTCGCTGGATAAATTATCAGCAAGGAGAATAACTGGCAGCAATTTGGTTTGATCTTGCCCTTCTTCCACAGATTCCCAGAATTGAGTCACTTGATGTTCAGTGTTTGATGTTATTCGTTTTAGAACAGCACATTTGAATTTGTTTTTCAGCTTCCACAATAAACTTTTCCCAAGAGTTGTACCCCCTGTCCCAGGCATGTGTGAAATGGTCACCATTGGCAAGTCAAAATTGTCAGTGTTTCTGCTTTTATTGTCAATATTGTGCATAACAGCATCAAATACTGAACGCTCCATAACATGATTATAATTATAGTCTGTGAAAAACAAATTCCACCATGAAACCGGCTTTCCCTGGTAAAACTTTTTTTCTTTTTCCTGTGCTTTTAAATTGCACTGTCTTCTGGTCGATCCCTCCCATTCTTCCCTACACTCTTTTACATTCAAAACATCCAAATCGC
The DNA here is from genome assembly GCA_017654935.2 of Phymorhynchus buccinoides. Classification (NCBI taxonomy): domain Eukaryota; kingdom Metazoa; phylum Mollusca; class Gastropoda; order Neogastropoda; family Raphitomidae; genus Phymorhynchus; species Phymorhynchus buccinoides. The sequence continues at coordinate 8,184,233 of CM065693.1, forward strand.
TCCATAACTGCCATTCATTGTACGGGATAGGCACGTCTGCTCCACTGGATGTGTGTACATACTTATCTTCATCCTGCTTCTTTAGCTTCAAACACTGACAAATGACATGGTGAAGGTGCATCCAAGGCATGACAACACTGTGCTTTTTAATGTAATCAGAAAAGATGCGCTCTCTGCTGAAACTTTCTCTGACCGATTCACTTTGAAACACAAAGAACACATGATCCCAACCAAAATCAGTTTTAAGATCCTGACATGTCTCCATGATCCCATCCTCCATTTCATCTGATACTAGAATCAAGACCAAGCGTCTAGCTGGAGGTATAACGCTGTTGTTTTTGTAGAAAGCTACAGCATTTTTAATATATGTCCAGTAGAGGTTTATCCATTCCTGCTGTTTCAATCTCTCAAATGCATTGTTGCCTGTTGCTTTACCATTTGTGAACAGCCAAACAGTTTCCTTTAGAAAAGACAAGGTTTCTTTCCTGTCTTCAACAGACATGTCTATAAAATCACTTGCAACACTCTCATGAATTTTAAACGCACAATGTGAATGCTTTGCAATGCTGTAGACTCCATTTGTGTCAGAGTCATTGTCAAAGTCAAAAATAGCAGTCCACTGAATGTAATGAAGAAATTCAAAGTAGACAATATTTTTGGCTTTCTCCTCTTCTGTCAACTTTGGGAGCAGAAGGATGGGGAACATTGATTCATCACATTCACTGATGAATTGTTTCAACTTCTCCGCTTCAGGACTGCTTAAATTTTCCAAATACGCTTGTGCTCTGGCATCTTCTTCTTGTTTCCTTTTTAGACAAAGTGGAGGGAAATCAAGTTTTTCAAACATCTCTAACTGAGTTTTGCCAACATACATGGTTTTAGAACCATCCCTTCGAAAAATCCCAGTCCAATAACCTTTATTTTTAGACCATATGTGATCCTTTTCAGGGGGGCCATACTTGTCATCTGCGAAGATACATGCTGGGTCAAAATAGAACAGCAAGTTTCTTGTTTGTTCATAACCTGGTTCCATATCAATTTCTATAATATATTTATTTGTATTTCTAACAGGAATGAAAAAAGGTCCTGACAAACACAGTTTGACATTTTTAAAGCAATGTGGAAAGCATTTGTCAACAGACTCATGAAAAAAGTCATAGTACTTTGAACAAAGCTTCAGGTCCATTTCTACGCCAACCATTTCACCATAATCATAGATTTGCTCTTGCTGTCCTGGTTTCGGTTCTGCAACGCCAAAATAAATGGTTCCATTTTTTCTAGTATTCAAACAGGCACACATAAATTCTAACGATTTGTAGAGAAAGGCTCGCATTGCATTATCCTTTTGAGGAGGGCAGTCAGTATGCCGTTTGAACTCCACTGCTCGAGACAGCATGTGATCACCTGTCTCTATGGCTCTTAGAATTCCCTGGTCGTATTTCCACGTCTCCTTTTTGAAAGGCCTTGGATTGATGAGCGGCATAGGCTGATCATCTTCACTTTCTACATTCATATCATCAGCTTCCGTTTCTACTTTCATTCCACTAGTTTCACTCTCTACTGTGAGACTAGCTTCTGTTTCTACTTCCATTCCACTAGTTTCACTCTCTATTGTGAGACCAGCTTCCGTTTCTACTTTCATTTCACTAGTTGCACTCTCTACTGTGAGAGCAGCTTCCGTTTCTACTTTCATTTCACTAGTTTCACTCTCTACTGTGAGACCAGCTTCGGTGGCTACTTCAATTCGATCCAACTCTGATGATTCCTTTTCTGAAGGTCCTGTAATGGACTGTCCACTTGGCGCAATGGTCAAGAGTTGTGCGGGTGAAAAATCTGAGGATACCTCAACCTGCTCGCCACTGTTCCTACCATGCTGGTCAGCTTTCTGAGACCATCGTTGTTGCTCCACTAGATCAGATGTACTGCTACCTCTACTGTCTACATATCTGCACCTTGGAAATTTCCCGCACAAACTGCTTTCCATTTGTTGTCTCTCGAAGCCCAAGCCAAAGTCTGAAGAGCTAAAAAAACAATACTGCATGCCAGCATGAAATCCAAATGAAAAAGAAAGCATATCTTTGGCTTGCTTCCCAGTCAATAAATATCCTTTTTTGTCTTTCTCCAAGAGTTCCCGCTCGATGATCAAGATAGGAGTTGTACCCTGGTCAAGCTTTCTCACAGTTCTATCAAATTCGACAATGTTGGAGAGTTTGGCCTTGTGTTTGCCATCATAAACAAGTTTATTGTCCTCCAGCCTGAGGGTTTTTAAAACCCTGTCAGGTAATAAGGGCGCCCATTTTGAGCACACATTCTCATTGCTTGTCATCAGTTTCCAAAGTTTCTCAAACGCATCTTTTCCAGGTCTGCCTTTACAAAATTCAGGTTTGCACAGGACCAAGAAAGTAAACTGCTGCTCCAACTTATTCAAATCTTTACGTTTGTGATACACCACATGCAATTCACAGTCCACTAGATGCCGTGTATTTGATGACTCCTTCAGCGGCTGCAGATGCAATGCATTTTGTAAATAAAGTTTGTATGGCATCAGTGGATCATCATCTTTCAGTGTCACAACATTTTCCTTTTCACCGACTTCAAGAGGCAAAGAGGGCGCATTTTGATGTTCATTAAGCGTTGCCCCACTTGTCTCACTTTCATCAAAGTCTCCATGAGACACAGAAAGCACATCAGGGCATTCAGCCTGTATTGCACTACTTGCCTTACTTTCATCAAAGTCTCCATGAGACACAGAAAGCACATCAGGGCATTCAGCCTGTATTGCACTATTTGCCTTATTTTCATAAAAAACTCCACATTCTATGTTCTTCTGCGGTTCCTTTTCTTCCTTTTGTCTTCTGCTCAAAATCTGGAACGCAATCATTTTCTTGGTTTTGAAGTCTTGCATAACGTCCTCCTTGGCTGTGTAGGACAGAAACGCTGCCCCGTCAATGTGGTTCTCTTCCACCTTGGACCAGTCGTGTCCTGGGTTCAGGTCTCTCACAAACTCCACCACCTGACTCACCGACCAAGTCACGATGGGGGACCGTACATCAGGGTTATCGCGCAGGTAAAGGATCCTTCGAGCGATGCCCACAGGAATGCCGTTGTCACAGACCAACGAGGCATGGTCTTCATATTCAAAGAGGATTTCTCCGTCCAGGCCTTGCAAACAATGCAGGTGGTTATCGGTTAGTTTGCACACCTCTTGCAGCCACTGTGTCACTTCGTCGACTGATGATGTGGGGCTGACTGCATGCAGAACTGGAAAACAAAAACACAAATATTGGTGGAGACTATTAAAAAAAAAGAAGCAAAATGGCAAGCCACATAAACATGTGTACAGGTTTTAAGAAAAACATCAAAAAACCCACCACCATATGTGATGGTGCATGGGAAAAACCTACATAAGTCGCTCAGAATGTTTTTAAGCAAAAGCCAAAAATAGCCAACAACCCCAAAAATATTAATTTTCTATTTAGGGCATATCTATGTATATTTGCACGTGTTTTTCCAGTATCCACAACATGTAAGACAATTTTGAATGATTTCTTTGTTTATTTGATTGTTTTCTAAATCAAGTCAATAGAAACAAAGAGGCCAACTTGTAGCTAAATGGTGTTTTTGGATGGGTCAGAGAACGTTAGGAGTGAGTAAGATGCTGTAGTCGAACTACTTCTAGAAGACTTGGACTGAGTCTAGGTCTTATGTTCCGAACACAAGAGACGGGAAAAGTTTTCAGAAAACGGCCTTTAAAATCGGCGGGGTAGGATGCCATGAGGTCATCGACCGGCCGAACCGGAATGGACGACGACATGTTAAAAACGCGAAGGTTTGACATGCTCGAAGTCAAACTAAGTAGAAAACGGCCAGAAAACCTAAACAGAGGTTGAAAAGTAAAAAGGGGTGGGCCAAATCGACACTTACCCGTAGGCACAACACACCACAAGACCAGAAGCAAAATCATAAGATAAAACAAAGTCACATAAAACACAAGACGTTCAGGTAGTATTTGGTCCTTTAATGAAAGTCAATATACAGACGTTTCGTATGATACATACGTTATCGATGTAAAAAGAAAGACTGACAGACAGACAGCAAAAAGTAAGAGTTCAAAATAGAAAGAGAAGACTGAGTTGAAATTCAGATATAAAAGGAAGACCGAGTAGATATCACTTCTAGAAAAAGAGAAAAAAAGGGAGTAGGAAGGGAGTAGGGCAATATTCATGGCAAAGTTGAGAGAAAGATACTGAGTAAGTGTTAACTCTAAGAAAATAAATGCGTACAAAAAGTTAGAAAATGTTACTTGTGAAAGAGCTCACACACACACACACATATATATATATACATGCACACACACACAAATACTATGCATAAGCACTGCACATTTCCAAACAAGAATATCAGCATATGATTTAAACAAAATGCTGCCAGCACAAGCACCATAAGCAATTCCTTAAAGTAAAAAGAGGGGGCAGGAGGGGCAAACGAAGGGCCATTTTCCTTCTTGTCTTCATAAAATTTTGGGCAGTCACAGAGAACCTAGTTACTGCATTGTATGGGTCATCATGCATCCCACGAGGGGTGGACCGGGGAGGGGAGGCTTGTAAGGTGGGGTGGGGTGGTGGGGTGGGGGAAAGCATGAAGGAGTAGACACACCAAGGGAAGCAAGGCACCACCGGGGTGCACAAAGCACCTCGTATGATGCAGGGAAAGTCCCAAACGTCACTGATGATGTAGGAATTATTCCTTGGTATTCAGGCCGGCAGGAGAGATTGTTCCCAGACGCTTAATCAGCCATGATTCACAGAATTTCCGGTTGGTCATCCCCCCTTTGCTTTGCCATACTGCGGCGACTTTTGCATTGTCAAGGGAATGCCCAGGGCTGTTAAAATGGGCACCGATTGGGTCGTTGTATGCCAGTCGCATCGATCGCAAATGTTCGGTAAATCTGTCATTGAGTGTTCGATATGTTTCCCCGACGTACAGTCTGTGACACTTGAAGCATGATATGATATAAACCAGATTAGAGGACTGGCAGGTGAAAGATGATCTGGTGGAACATTTCCCACACGGGCCTTTGAAGGTGGTGTCAGAGACGTCTGTATATTGACTTTCATTAAAGGACCAAATACTACCTGAACGTTTTGTGTATTATATGTCTACGATTCGTCCTAGTGGTCATCTAATTATTTTCAAGTATATAAAACAAAGTCCTTAACTGAAGGAAGAAACTGAAGAAAATTTCTGCTATCACACAAAAACATCCGTCTTCCAAGGAGCTTGAAAGAAAAGTGAGCTCACTGCTTAAACAGGAAGTAAGCATGATTGGGAGTTGGGGTGATAAGACAACACCAATTTGTGTCTTCCAAGCTGAACTTAGACAAATATGCACTTGTAGTGGAATGGTAAGGATGATAGAATAGATTGTACCTTCTAGGCCCGATTTCTGCAAACGATCTATTTCGAATGCCAAACTTCAAATAATTAGAAAATAAAAACTAGACAAGATAACTCAAATTCGGTTTTCTGTGTATTAAAAAGGAATCTTTGCTCCATCAAGAAAAATTGAAATCTCAATTTATGCCATGTTTTCCCCATGCACTGTCACATATGTGGCCAAGATATGTCAGTACCACCCCAGCAATGCGATTCTGATATTTCTTTTTGTAACTAAGAACAATCAAGTTTGCCATGGATGTTGGAGCTTTCATTAAGATGACAAAATGATCAAATACCTTTCTGGTTTAAATACACATACACACACACACTCTCTCTCTCTCTCTCTCACACACACACACAACATGCTTCCTTCCTTAGAAAGAAAGGTGGCAGAGTGGTTAGGCGGTTACCAGCCAATGCAATGCATGAGTGACTGGTGCTTTGAACCCAAGCCTCACCTTTTCTTTCCAGTTTCACAGGAACAATCGAACTGATCATCGAATCCTTCGGATAGGGACTTAAAGCAAGTCTGACGCAAGAAAACGCATACCTACCGCCATTACTGCTGTCATAAATGAGAGTTGGCTCCCTTCTCAAATAATCGACCTTCCGTTTTTGTGACTTCCGGTTGTTGTGTTTGGACTTTTCATCGCAAAAACTGGTAGTATTATGGCATTTTAAGCTCTACACCGATGCTTTTTACATCCAATGAAGGGTTATGGCATCTGTTGGACAGTATCTCGGATGATAATAGGGATTTTGAAGCATTTTAACGTGAATATTTGTCGTATCGGCGACTCGTTGCCACTTTCGATGTCATGACTCATAGTAAACTGTTTTGAGTATGGCAATCATTGCCTCTCTTCTCTCTCTCTGTTTTGTTCAGTAATAGGGCGCCCTCATTTATTAGGCGCATTGGTCAAAATTGGAGAAAAAAATATCGCCTTATAGTCCGAAAATTACGGTACACACACTAAGATCTTGTTTGACAGATTAAAAAAAAAGGAACTTCCTGTTCTGGTAAAATTCAACAACAGGAAATCCTTGTATACCAGGAAAAGTTGGACCCATGTCCATAGGATGTCTTCAAAAGCACATTGTTGTGAACGTCCATTCACATCTGTTATTCACCTGGTTTATCGGTGGATGGCTGGGCAGTGAAGATAGCCTCCCCTGCGTCTGTGATCTGATGCTCGACACCTGCACAAGACTGCACTGCTGGCTTTGCTACTGAGCCACCATCGGGCATCTGAAACCAAACACACGCTAAACTTCACTTTATAGAGTACTGAGAGGGGGTTGCGTACCCCTTAAGGCATTATCGTAATCAATTTGTGGATCTCCAGTTCAATATTGGAAAAGATTTAGATCACCAGCGTCTGTTAAAATGTTTCTGCTTCCACTATATCAACGCTCTGCTTTGTAACTGAAACCTTTTTCTAGAAGCAAACGGATTTCTGACGACTGTAACAATTTGGTCATTACGTACCGGTACGGGGCCTTTGCTGTTTTCCAAGCAATTTTCAAGCCCTGGAAAAGGCCATGTCAATTTTCCAGTACTTTTCAAGGTTTAAAGGACCCTGTACGAACCCTGGACTTACCAACGTCGAGTCTGATGTTGATTGAGTTTCTGTGTGAAGTTTAGCAGCCTCAGTCACTGTCTGCTCCTTCTCTCCTGACAGTCTATCTTCTTCTTGCTTCTCGGCCTTCTTTTTCATTTTTTTACGCGCTGACTTGGATTGGGGTTCGTCTGGTTTGTCGTTGGTTTGAACTTTGTCGGACTGCTCTGGGACTAAGTTAGGAACGCTGGATGTCTCCTGAAAACAAGGCGCACACACACACATTCATTGTGGAACCCATCGACTTAAGGGCAAGAAGAAATTTCAATTTAAACGTGAAATATTGTATTGTTTTACACACACTCACTCTCACACACATAACACTTTTTTCTAAAAATCAAAGTTAGGACACGAAAAAAAATTAAAAGAAATAAATTTATTACTGGAAAATATTAACTTAAGAAAGTCAAAATATTTTAATTGTTTAGGCCTCTGGCCCATTAACAATCGGCAATGGTGGGGGAAGGGACCAAAAACGATAATGGAATTTGATTTCACATAACAGCCGTTATCCAATTGTCATCATAACATGGAATCCATATTGTGGAAAAGCAAAGAGAGAGAGAGAGAGAGGGGAGGTCTTTGCAAAATCTTGCTTTGCTTACAATCACTCCACCATTTCCACACATGACTATTACCTTAGGTACGCTCAGTGGATGCTGTTGGCTGACAACAGTTGGCTTGTCGCCTTCAATCCCACTTCCCTCCCCTTTGGATGTCATCGCCTGTTTCCTTCTATGCAACGCTGTCCGTCCAATAGCAAAAGATGACATTCAAATACATATGAAAACAAACAAGCAAGAACATTTAAAAATAATAAAAGCACTGGGCACCAACTGACAAGTATCAAACAAGATTTGCTGTTTATGGCAATTGAGAAGTGAATTGAATTGTTCATTCACTGAGTGTGTAAAGCTCAACATAAGATAATGACTATCCTTGAAACATTTTCATTAAAAAAATAAATAAAAAATTACGAATCTGAAATAATTCCTGGTTCATTTAAAAGCAAGGAATAGCAAGCCTAAGATATTTTCTGGTACATTTAAAAGAACAAAATTGCAGACCTTAAATATTTCCTACTTCATTTGAACACACAGACACACACTTCACGACTTCTTTTTATTAATTGTGCTGGATGGAGAATGTTTTAGTTTGCGTACACAAGGGTGATTCTGTGTGTGTGTGTGTGTGTGTGCGTGTGCGTGTGCGTGCGTGTGTGTGACATGTGTGTTTGTGTGCGTGTTTGGGGTGTGTGGAGTGTGGAGGAATGAGTAAGTGCCTGGGTGTATTGGTTGGTCTTTGGTGTGAGAATATAATTTAATGTAAATGGGGTTTTAATGAAATCTGTGCACTTTGCTTTGCTTTTGTACGTTAGGTTTGTCCGTAGTTCACCCTTCTAGTGTCTGAGTGTGTGCGGTTTGTTTGTTTGTTTTTATTAATGCATAACTTTAGTGAAATCATAAAGCGCTTAGAGCTTCAAGATCAAGCACTCTATAAATGTTCTTAATAAATAAATAAACACAACAAACATTGCAACAAAACTTCTGCTTCACTTAAAAGAAAATAGCAGCAACCATTCAGTATATTTTTAGTTCACTTTGAAGAATATAAAGACATAGCTAAAACAGTATCTGGTTCGTTTAAAAGAACACAATCACAGACCTTTGCTGTTGGTTGGCTCTTGCTGGAGAACATGGTCGCAGTCGCTGATGCATTCATCCCACTTTGATAGCTTCAGGTCTGTAACTCACAGAAATGTTGGCACAAAGCTTGATGCCTTGTGGTTTCCTCTTAGCATATTAATTGTGATTATTACTACCATTTGTATCCTTTTTCTTTTAAGAGGGGAGAAGGTAGGAGCTGCAACAACTTAATATGAGTTTATTACTCACAACATATAGCTTTTACTACTTCCATGACTACCACTACTGCTTCCTGTTATCCTTCTCTTTCTTTAACTTCTTTGCTGAATGTATGTGTGGAACACAATCATAAATGGCATGTACATGATGACACAAGTTTGTGTGTGACGTCTTGTCCTCATCAGTCCCGTAGAAGTATAATCAAGACGGAAATTTGGAATAGCTGCCTAGGTATTTTTCTTTTTTGTTGTGTTTCTTTAACTTCTCTTTTTTAACTATCATCATAATCATCAAGCATTACAAGGATGCCTGCAGACGGGATCTAAGAGCACTCAACATGAATGTCGAGACATGGGAGGACAGAGCAGCCAACCAAAGCAAGTGGTGAAGCTCCATAGACAACTGAAGGAAGGAGAAGAACAGGTCCACAACCTGGCTGAGAACAGAGCCAGAAGAAAGGCAAGCTGCAGTGGAAGCAGCCCCTCATCCAGCCACAGCTGCATCCGCTGTGGTAGGGACTGCCTCTCCAGAACAGGGCTGACAACTCCTCATCCAGCCACATCTGCACCCGTTGTGGTAGGGACTGCCACTCCAGAACAGGGCTGACAGCCCCTCATCCAGCCACATCTGCACACCTTGTGGTAGGGACTGCCACTCCAGAACAGGCTAGGGCTAACAACCCCTCATCCAGCCACATCTGCACCCCTTGTGGTAGGGACTGCCACTCCAGAACAGGGCTGACAACCCCTCATCCAGCCACAGCTGCACCCGCTGTTGTAGGGACTGCCACTCCAGAACAGGGCTGACAACCCCTCATCCAGCCACATCTGCACCCTTTGTGGTAGGGACTGCCACTCCAGAACAGGGCTGACAACCCCTCATCCAGCCACACCTGCACCCGCTGTTGTAGGGATTGCCACTCCAGAACAGGGCTGACAACCCCTCATCCAGCCACATCTGCACCCGTTGTGGTAGGGACTGCCCCCTCCAGAGTAGGGCTGACAACCCCTCATCCAGCCACATCTGCACCCCTTGTGGTAGGGACTGCCACTCCAGAACAGGACTGACAACCCCTCATCCAGCCACATCTGCACCCGTTGTGGTAGGGACTGCCACTCCAGAACAGGGCTGACAACCCCTCATCCAGCCACATCTGCACCCGTTGTGGTAGGGACTGCCCCTCCAGAATAGGGCTGACAACCCCTCATCCAGCCACATCTGCACCCCTTGTGGTAGGGACTGTCACGGACCAGAAGGGTGTGAACAATGAAAATAAAACAAACCCACTGGTTTTAAACAAGAATTTATTCAAGAATAGAAAATCACAACAAAGCAGCAATACTTTGAGTACAACAAGCTAAGAGCTTATAAAGCGTACTCTAATATTTAAGTTGCACAGTAAGGACTGCACACGCAAAACTAATCAAACATTCAAAAAATAATAACATAAAAGCAACAACAGTAGTAAACACTTTTATACAAAAAGGAAAAAAAAACAGATAAATAAGAAAATACACAAATCAAAATAAAACCCACTCTAGCTAACACCCCAACAACACAGACACAGTGATTTCAAGTAGGTGTAAAAGCAACAAAGCAATTTATATAAAACCAAATCAATAATATCTTATTTCACACAATCAAACCGCCAAGTAAACAAACCCCAGGCAATTTAACACACTAAATAAACAATGTCCCGTTACAAATATTACACACCAATAATAACGTCCAAATAAAAATATAATACAAAAATAATAAACATTTGAATAAAAAAAATACAAGAAAGGGAAATGACAGCTGAAGGCTTACTAAATTATTACTTTTAAAAAAACCTGACTTATCTCCCTTTAACTTACTTTGTCAATGATCAAAACAAAATAGATGACCCAGGAATAGCTCAAGGCCAGATCACATGCAATGGTGCCAAACAAATCACCAAACTAATGCAGTGACCCACCTACCCAGCTAAACCCCTGTCAACTATTAATTATAATTAAATATATTTAGAAAGAACAGAAGGTTGAAGTATAGTTAAAGACCAGATCACACACAAAGGTGTTAAAACTAATGATCTGTCTTTCCAACTAAAACTTCCACCAACTATTATAATTACAACCAAATATATTTAGAAAGAACAGATGGTTGAAGTATAGTTAAAGATCAGATCACACACAAAGGTGTTAAACAGTAATGATCTGTCTTCCAACTAAAACTCCCACCAACTGTTATAATTTATAATTAAATCCTAACTGAAAAAAAAAGAATCTCCCTTCGCCCAAAGTAAATAAACCTAATATAACTAAACAAAGATGAGTGCTTAACACTAGTAATCACTCATCCACCCCACAAGAGTGAACAAGTACCAAACGCCCAAAATATCCCTAAAAGTACACCAAAATGTGTGCACTAAAAACCAACACTGCAAATGGCTGACCCCAACTTCAGCACCAAAACAACAACCTCACTGGTAAACGACCACAACAAAATGAGGCTTGTTCAAGCAAACGTCAAATCCAGCTGGTTATAGTCCTTGCAGTGAACAAGCTACCTTGCCTGTCACTATACAAGGGCAATAACTCACTAACAGAACTAAACTATTACTATCTCTCTTCACTCCAAATCAAATGTAGGGAAATACCCCACACTTTTATCAAATCCCTCACACAAGTTATTGCTGTGGCGACAACTTAAAGTTAGTCTGGTTTAATGACTGGCACAACTGCACTTTGCCTTAAGTTAAATAAAGAAAGGAAACAGGTCTGCAGTGCGACGACTTCTTCACACTCCTCGCAGTGTAGTTCTTCCACAAACTAAGGACAGCACCAACGGCGTCACTCCACCTCAGACTCGCGGCCCTTTACATACTAAGCAGCTGGCGTCCCACAACTGAGAGCCTGTTTAAAACAAAAATAAAACTATTTTAACCCTATGTCCCTATTAAACTAATCTTCGAAACTCCCCCTTTATTTCCGCATAGCCGTACACCACTGTATCATTTAAATAAACACATCCCAATTACTGTTCACTTAACTACACATAAAATGCACCAACGCACAGACGTGACCTAAAAATAACTAGCCTAACACTTCTACTTCTAGCTTGTCCCTTCCCAATCACAGAAACACAGTCTGTCTCCAAATGACACGAACCCACAATTCTCGTGCAGCACAAGTTACGAGCTCACAACTCAAATCCTATCTCTGCCCTCAGGTAACATATAACGGAGCAAAACCAATTGCATTAAAACAAACCACCAACTAAAATTTACCATTTAAAAATCTCTAGGCCTATCTCTCTCTGGTTACACATTAACACTTCATTCTAATTATTTAAACCTGTGCCGACAATGACTCAGCAGCTCTGCTTATTCCTAACAGGTTTAATTTGTTTTAGGTGTGTAGCCCGGTGTGTACCAACCTCTGGCCTAACTTGCAACAGTTACTACAATATCCAATATTACGCCCGTGTGAATGCGTGTAAGGGGAAGACAATTCATGGTTGGACTTGGCTCATGAATTAGTAACGAACAACACAACATGAAATCTTTACTTGGCCTACAAACACATACCCCCCGCCCCACACTAGGACATATGGAAACCTACAATGACGACTCGGCTATTGTCTTTTTTAAACGAGTCGACTTATTCCATCCCACAAAATCTGTCCCCTGCCTACTTGTGGCGTTGTTGTGGTGTCATGTGTTTACACATTCATTCATTTAATTTAGAAATATTTAAAAATAATATATTTACACATTCACACCTTAAACTTAACTATGCACATATCACAGCATCAACCTGAAAATTCGGTTCGGCAAACCGACTACATTTACACAACATTTTCTCCCCATAACTGACAATTTCCCTAAACACAACTAGTAAGTTTTTTTAACCAACCTTTGTCCCTAGGAAATGACTCCTGTCATTGTTTTTTTTTCCTTCTATGCCTACTCTGACACACCTTACTCCTATCACACCCTATCACCAAGGAAAACTCATTACTGAATGCCTCTGTTCTTACCCGTGACAATTAAACTTAACCCAAAATCCTAACCGAGTGCCGAAATTAACTACCAAAACACACCTAGCCGCCTCCCGACCAATGGCGCACGTCACAGCTTCCTGGGAAATGGTCTGCCAGACAGCTAGGCCTCCGTTCAGGAACACAGCAATGGCCCCTTCTTAGCCGGCCCTCAGTTAGGTGGACTTCAAGGCTTTCTTCCTTCTTGTCGCCGGTTAACGATACAGCGTTTCAACCCCACAAATATCGAGTTTGGGGGTGAAACTACTTCTTCCTTCTTGTCGCCGGTTAACGATACAGCGTTTCACCCCACAAATATCGAGTTTGGGGTGAAACTATTTCTTTCTTCTTGACCGGTTAGCGGAATGAAATATAACCTTGTATATAACACAGAGGGAGAAAGATTCGAAAGCTTCCCTCTGCGTAACGAAACAACAAAATAAGCAGACGACAATTTTTTTGACAGACTAAAGCTTAAATATGGCTTTGCAGTTCAGAGGTAACGATTCTGATTGGAACTACCCTAGACTAATGAAAACTAAGTTGAAATGGCGTGATTTTTAGGACAAAATCCACAATTTAACAAACAGCCAAAACGCCAAATGTACAAGAAGAAGAAACAGATTTCGTATAGGAAACTTGAAACTGAGAAAGAGAAAGGATTAACACGGTAGCATGAAAAACTTAATAGACAAAACTTAGTATCCATTTTGTAACAGGAAAAGAACTAGCCTAGAGAATGACCCCCAAAAAATATTAAATAATATTCACTCATTATATAAAGTGACCTGTGACAGGGACTACCACTCCAGAATAGGGCTGACCAGTCACAGCAGACGCTGTTCTGAACAATAATACCAGCACGGTCCCTGACTAAATCTAAGGCACACTATCCATTGTCGACATGAACTGACAGAGACCTACTACTACTGTTACATAATCATCATTACTATTGTGTTAAAGGTGGACCCTGATGGATGAGTTTTTGCAAGAAACACATCGAGACCACCAGAAAGACAGCCTTTTAACTCTTTCTATACTAACATGCGCTCTCGTCGCAGGGCATGCGCACAACGCCTCGTTACTAAGGTAACGGGATATCGCATGTGAACTTTAAAAAATTCATAGTTCATAGGTTAACAGTCATGCGTGCTTCGAAGTGGCTCAGAGGGCTACTACTACGTTTCATTCATGACTCTGACACTGACTGGCTGGCTGCCGGCTATTTTGGGACCTTAAAATTATAATTTCGCTATTTTTTGAGTGTGCATGGCTTGACCAAAACATGCATTTATTTTAAAATATCACAAATCAAAACTAATCAAGTGGATGCTTTGAAACTGTTGCAGGTGTTAGTACTGTATATTGTGTACATATTGCCAAAATTTTACGTTTGTATCTGTTACCATTATTTATAAAAAAAAAAATTTGCAACCTAT
>CM065693.1:8199114-8244114 GCA_017654935.2 Phymorhynchus buccinoides
ACATTTTTGCAATATGTACACAATATACAGTACAAACACCTGCAACAGTTTCAAAGCATCCACTTGATTAGTTTTGATTTGTGATATTTTAAAATAAATGCATGTTTTGTCAAGCCAGGCACACTCATAATAGCGAAAATATAATTTTAAGGTCCCAAAATAGCCGGCAGCCAGCCAATCAGTGTCAGAAGCATGAATGAAACGTAGTAGTAGCCCTCTGAGCCACTTCGAAGCACGCATGCCTGTTAACCTATGAACTATGAATTTTTAAAGTTCACATGCGATATCACGTTACCTTAGTAACGAGGCGTTGTGCGCATGCCCTGCGATGAGAGCGCACGTTAGTATAGAAAGAGTTAAAAGGCTGTCTTTCTGGTGATCTCGAAGTGTTTCTTGCAAAAAAACTAATCCATCAGGGTCCACCTTTAAAGCAATAGTAATGATGATTATGTAAAAGTAGTAGTAGGTCTCTGTCAGTTCATGTCGACAATGGATAGTGTGCCTTAGATTTAGTCAGGGACCGTGCTGGTATTATTGTTCAGAACAGCGTCTGCTGTGACTGGTCAGCCCTATTCTGGAGTGGTAGTCCCTGTCACAGGTCACTTTATATAATGAGTGAATATTATTTAATATTTTTTGGGGGTCATTCTCTAGGCTAGTTGAGTAGTTCTTTTCCTGTTACAAAATGGATACTAAGTTTTGTCTATTAAGTTTTTCACGCTACCGTGTTAATCCTTTCTCTTTCTCAGTTTCAAGTTTCCTATACGAAATCTGTTTCTTCTTCCTTGTACATTTGGCGTTTTGGCTGTTTGTTAAATTGTGGGATAATATTATGTCACCCTAGAAAAAACAACGCACACATTTCAAACTTATAGTTTTCATTAGTCTAGGGTAGTTCCAATCAGAATCGTTTACCTCTGAACTGCAAAGCCATATTTAAAGCTTAGTTTGTCAAAAATTGTCGTCTGCTTATTTTGTTGTCTGTTGCGCAGAGGGAAGCTTTCGAATCTTTCTCCCTCTGTGTTATATACAAGGTTATATTTCATTCCGCTAACCGGAGAGAGAAGAAGAAAGAAATAGTTTCACCCCAAACTCGATATTGTGGGGTGAAATGCTGTATCGTTAACCGATGCGCGACAAGAAGGAAGAAGTAGTTTCACCCCAAACTCGATATTTGTGGGGTGAAACGCTGTCTCGATAACCGGAGTCAAGAAGAGAGAAGCCATGCTGTCCACCTAACTGAGGGCCTGAGGAAGGATGTCCCTTTGCTGTGTTCCTGAACAGAGGCCTAGCTGTTTGGCAGACCATTTTCCAGGAAGCTGTGACGTGTGCCATTGGTCGGGAGGCCCGGCTAGGTGTGTTTTGGTAGTTAATTTCGGCACTCGGTTAGGATTTCGGGTTAAGTTTAATTGTCACGGGAAGAGTAGAGGTGGTAGTGAGTTTTCCTTGGTGATAGGGTGTGTTAGGAATAAGGTGTGTCAGAGTAGGCATAGAAGGAAAAAAAACCAATGACAGGAGTCATTTCCTAGGGACAAAGGTTGGTTAAAAAAACCTTACTAGTTGTGTTTAGGGAAATTGTCAGTTTAGGGTAGGAAATGTTGTGCAAATGTAGTCAGTTTGCCGAACCGAATTTTCAGGTTGAAGCTGTGATATATGCATAGTTAAGTTTAAGATGTGAATGTGTAAATATATTATTTTTAAATATTTATAAATTAAATGAATGAATGTGTAAAAACATGACACCACAAACAACGCCACAAGTAGGCAGGGGACAGATTTTGTGGGGTGGAATAAGTCGACTCGATTTAAAAGACAGTAGCCGAGTCGTCATTGTAGGTTTCCATATGTCCTAGTGTGGGGCGGGGGATGTGTTGTAGACCAAGTAAAGATTTCATGTTGTGTTGTTCGCTACTAATTCATGAGCCAAGTCCAACCATTAATTGTCTTCCCCTTACAAGCATAAACACGGGCGTAATATTGGGTATTGTAGTAAATGTTGCAAGTTAGGCCAGAGGTTGGTACACACAGGGTTCTACACCTAAAACAAATTAAACCTGTTTGGAATAAGCAGAGCTGCTGAGTCATTGTCGGCACAGGTTTAAATAATAGAATGAAGTGTTAATGTGTAACCAGAGAGAGCTAGGCCTAGAGATTTTAAATGATAAATTTTAGTTGGTTGTTGTTTTAATGCAATAGGTTTCACTCCGTTATATGTTACCGGAGGGCAGAGATAGGATTTGAGTTGTGAGCTCGTAACTTGTGCTGCACGAGAATTGTGGGTTCGTGTCATTTGGAGACAGACTGTGTTTCTGTGATTGGGAAGGGACAAGCTAGAAGTAGAAGCTGTTAGGCCAGTTATTTTTAGGTCACGTCTGTGCGTTGGTGCATTTATGTGTAGTTAAGTGAACAGTAATTGGGATGTGTTTATTTAAATGATACAGTGGTGTACGGCTATGCGGAAATAAAGGGGGAAATTTCGAAGATTAGTTTAATAGGGACATAGGGTTAAAATAGTTTTATTTTTGTTTTAAACAGGCTGTCAGTTGTGGGACGCCAGCTGCTTAGTATGTAAAGGGTCGCGAGTCTGAGGTGGAGTGACGCCATTGGTGCTGTCCTTAGTTTGTGGAAGAACTACACTAAGAGGAGTGTGAAGAAGTCGTCGCACTGCAGTGGCCTGTTTCTTTGGGTTACAGGCTTTAATTAACTTAAGGCAAAGTGCAGTTGTGTTATGCTAAAACAGTCATTAATATTTACAAGCCAGACTAACTTTAAGTTGTCGCCACAGCAATAACTTGTGTGAGGGATTTGATAAAAGTGTGGGGTATTTCCCTACATTTGATTTGGAGTGAAGAGAGATAGTAATAGTTTAGTTCTGTTAGTGAGTTATTGCCCTTGTATAGTGACAGGCAAGGTAGCTTGTTCACTGCAAGGACTATAACCAGCTGGATTTGACGTTTGCTTGAACAAACCCCATTTTGTTGTGGTCGTTTACCAGTGAGGTTGTTTTGGTGCTGAAGTTGGTGTCAGCCATTTGCAGTGTTGGTTTTTAGTGCACACATTTTGGTGTACTTTTAGGGATATTTTGGGCGTTTCGGTACTTGTTCACTCTTGTGGGGTGGATGAGTGATTACTAGTGTTAAGCACTCCTCTTTGTTTAGTTATATTAGGTTTATTTACTTTGGGCGAAGGGAGATTCTTTTTTTTCAGTTAGGATTTAATTATAAATTATAACAGTTGGTGGGAGTTTTAGTTGGAAAACAGATCATTACTGTTTAACACCTTTGTGTGTGATCTGGTCTTTAACTATACTTCAACCATCTGTTCTTTCTAAACATATTTGGTTGTAATTATAATAGTTGGTGGAAGTTTTAGTTGGAAAGACAGATCATTATTGTTTAGCACCTTTGTGTGTGATCTGGTCTTTAACTATACTTCAACCATCTGTTCTTTCCAAATATATTTAATTATAATTAATAGTTGACAGGGGTTTAGCTGGGTAGGTGGGTCACTGCATTAGTTTGGTGATTTGTTTGGCACCATTTCATGTGATCTGGCCTTGAGCTATTCCTGGGTCATCTATTTTGTTTTGATCATTGACAAAGTAAGTTAAAGGGAGATAAGTCAGGTTTTTAAAAAAGTAATAATTTAGTAAGCCTCTAGCTGTCATTTCCCTTTCTTGTATTTTTTTTATTCAATGTTTATTATTTTTGTATTATATTTTTATTTGGACGTTATTATTGGTGTGTAATATTTGTAACGGGACATTGTTTATTTAGTGTGTTAAATTGCCTGGGGTTTGTTTACTTGGCGGTTTGATTGTGTGAAAGAAATATTATTGATTTGATTTTATATAAATTGCTTTGTTGCTTTTACACCTACTTGAAATCACTGTGTCTGTGTTGTTGGGGTGTTAGCTAGAGTGGGTTTATTTTTGATGTGTATTTTCTCTTTTTTTCTGTTTGTTTTTTTTCTTTTTTGTATATAAGTGTTTACTACTGTTGTTGCTTTTATGTTATTATTTTTTCAATGTTAGATTAGTTTTGCGTGTGCAGTCCTTACTGTGCAACTTCAAATATTAGAGTACGCTTTATAAGCTCTTAGCTTGTTGTACTCAAAGTATTGCTGCTTTGTTATGATTTTCTATTCTTGAATAAATTCTTGTTTAAACCAGTGGGTTTGTTTTATTTTCATTGTTCACACCCTTCTGGTCCGTGACAGTCCCTACCACAAGGGGTGCAGATGTGGCTGGATGAGGGGTTGTCAGCCCTATTCTGGAGAGGCAGTCCCTACCACAACGGGTGCAGATGTGGCTGGATGAGGGGTTGTCAGCCCTGTTCTGGAGTGGCAGTCCCTACCACAACGGGTGCAGATGTGGCTGGATGAGGGGTTGTCAGCCCTGTTCTGGAGTGGCAGTCCCTACCACAACGGGTGCAGATGTGGCTGGATGAGGGGTTGTCAGCCCTACTCTGGAGTGGCAGTCCCTACCACAAATGGGTGCAGGGTGTGGCTGGATGAGGGGTTGTCAGCCCTGTTCTGGAGTGGCAGTCCCTACCACAACGGGTGCAGATGTGGCTGGATGAGGGGTTGTCAGCCCTGTTCTGTAGTGGCAGTCCCTACCACAACGGGTGCAGATGTGGCTGGATGAGGGGTTGTCAGCCCTGTTCTGGAGTGGCAGTCCCTACCACAACGGGTGCAGATGTGGCTGGATGAGGGGTTGTCAGCCCTGTTCTGGAGTGGCAGTCCCTACCACAAGGGGTGCAGATGTGGCTGGATGAGGGGTTGTCAGCCCTGTTCTGGAGTGGCAGTCCCTACAACAGCGGGTGCAGATGTGGCTGGATGAGGGGTTGTCAGCCCTGTTCTGGAGTGGCAGTCCCTACCACAAGGGGTGCAGATGTGGCTGGATGAGGGGTTGTCAGCCCTGTTCTGGAGTGGCAGTCCCTACCACAACGGGTGCAGATGTGGCTGGATGAGGGGCTGTCAGCCCTGTTCTGGAGTGGCAGTCCCTACCACAACGGGTGCAGATGTGGCTGAATGAGGAGTTGTCAGCCCTGTTCTGGAGAGGCAGTCCCTACCACAGCGGATGCAGCTGTGGCTGGATGAGGGGCTGCTTCCACTGCAGCTTGCCTTTCTTCTGGCTCTGTTCTCAGCCAGGTTGTGGACCTGTTCTTCTCCTTCCTTCAGTTGTCTATGGAGCTTCACCACTTGCTTTGGTTGGCTGCTCTGTCCTCCCATGTCTCGACATTCATGTTGAGTGCTCTTAGATCCCGTCTGCAGGCATCCTTGTAATGCTTGATGATTATGATGATAGTTAAAAAAGAGAAGTTAAAGAAACACAACAAAAAAGAAAAATACCTAGGCAGCTATTCCAAATTTCCGTCTTGATTATACTTCTACGGGACTGATGAGGACAAGACGTCACACACAAACTTGTGTCATCATGTACATGCCATTTATGATTGTGTTCCACACATACATTCAGCAAAGAAGTTAAAGAAAGAGAAGGATAACAGGAAGCAGTAGTGGTAGTCATGGAAGTAGTAAAAGCTATATGTTGTGAGTAATAAACTCATATTAAGTTGTTGCAGCTCCTACCTTCTCCCCTCTTAAAAGAAAAAGGATACAAATGGTAGTAATAATCACAATTAATATGCTAAGAGGAAACCACAAGGCATCAAGCTTTGTGCCAACATTTCTGTGAGTTACAGACCTGAAGCTATCAAAGTGGGATGAATGCATCAGCGACTGCGACCATGTTCTCCAGCAAGAGCCAACCAACAGCAAAGGTCTGTGATTGTGTTCTTTTAAACGAACCAGATACTGTTTTAGCTATGTCTTTATATTCTTCAAAGTGAACTAAAAATATACTGAATGGTTGCTGCTATTTTCTTTTAAGTGAAGCAGAAGTTTTGTTGCAATGTTTGTTGTGTTTATTTATTTATTAAGAACATTTATAGAGTGCTTGATCTTGAAGCTCTAAGCGCTTTATGATTTCACTAAAGTTATGCATTAATAAAAACAAACAAACAAACCGCACACACTCAGACACTAGAAGGGTGAACTACGGACAAACCTAACGTACAAAAGCAAAGCAAAGTGCACAGATTTCATTAAAACCCCATTTACATTAAATTATATTCTCACACCAAAGACCAACCAATACACCCAGGCACTTACTCATTCCTCCACACTCCACACACCCCAAACACGCACACAAACACACATGTCACACACACACACGCACGCACATGCACACGCACACGCACACACACATGTCACGCACACGCACACGCACACGCACACGCACACACACACACACACACAGAATCACCCTTGTGTACGCAAACTAAAACATTCTCCATCCAGCACAATTAATAAAAAGAAGTCGTGAAGTGTGTGTCTGTGTGTTCAAATGAAGTAGGAAATATTTAAGGTCTGCAATTTTGTTCTTTTAAATGTACCAGAAAATATCTTAGGCTTGCTATTCCTTGCTTTTAAATGAACCAGGAATTATTTCAGATTCGTAATTTTTTATTTATTTTTTTAATGAAAATGTTTCAAGGATAGTCATTATCTTATGTTGAGCTTTACACACTCAGTGAATGAACAATTCAATTCACTTCTCAATTGCCATAAACAGCAAATCTTGTTTGATACTTGTCAGTTGGTGCCCAGTGCTTTTATTATTTTTAAATGTTCTTGCTTGTTTGTTTTCATATGTATTTGAATGTCATCTTTTGCTATTGGACGGACAGCGTTGCATAGAAGGAAACAGGCGATGACATCCAAAGGGGAGGGAAGTGGGATTGAAGGCGACAAGCCAACTGTTGTCAGCCAACAGCATCCACTGAGCGTACCTAAGGTAATAGTCATGTGTGGAAATGGTGGAGTGATTGTAAGCAAAGCAAGATTTTGCAAAGACCTCCCCTCTCTCTCTCTCTCTCTCTCTCTCTTTGCTTTTCCACAATATGGATTCCATGTTATGATGACAATTGGATAACGGCTGTTATGTGAAATCAAATTCCATTATCGTTTTTGGTCCCTTCCCCCACCATTGCCGATTGTTAATGGGCCAGAGGCCTAAACAATTAAAATATTTTGACTTTCTTAAGTTAATATTTTCCAGTAATAAATTTATTTCATTTAATTTTTTTTCGTGTCCTAACTTTGATTTTTAGAAAAAAGTGTTATGTGTGTGAGAGTGAGTGTGTGTAAAACAATACAATATTTCACGTTTAAATTGAAATTTCTTCTTGCCCTTAAGTCGATGGGTTCCACAATGAATGTGTGTGTGTGCGCCTTGTTTTCAGGAGACATCCAGCGTTCCTAACTTAGTCCCAGAGCAGTCCGACAAAGTTCAAACCAACGACAAACCAGACGAACCCCAATCCAAGTCAGCGCGTAAAAAAATGAAAAAGAAGGCCGAGAAGCAAGAAGAAGATAGACTGTCAGGAGAGAAGGAGCAGACAGTGACTGAGGCTGCTAAACTTCACACAGAAACTCAATCAACATCAGACTCGACGTTGGTAAGTCCAGGGTTCGTACAGGGTCCTTTAAACCTTGAAAAGTCCTGGAAAGTTGACATGGCCTTTTCCAGGGCTTGAAAATTGCTTGGAAAACAGCAAAGGCCCCGTACCGGTACGTAATGACCAAATTGTTACAGTCGTCAGAAATCCGTTTGCTTCTAGAAAACGGTTTCAGTTACAAAGCAGAGCGTTGATACAGTGGAAGCAGAAACATTTTAACAGATGCTGGTGGTCTAAATCTTTTCCAATATTGAACTGGAGATCCACAAATTGATTCATATTACGATAATGCCTTAAGGGGTACGCAACCCCCCTCAGTACTCTATAAAGTGAAGTTTAGCGTGTGTTTGGTTTCAGATGCCCGATGGTGGCTCAGTAGCAAAGCCAGCAGTGCAGTCTTGTGCAGGTGTCGAGCATCAGATCACAGACGCAGGGGAGGCTATCTTCACTGCCCAGCCATCCACCGATAAACCAGGTGAATAACGGATGTGAATGGACGTTCACAACAATGTGCTTTTGAAGACATCCTATGGACATGGGTCCAACTTTTCCTGGTATACAAGGATTTCCTGTTTTTGAATTTTACCAGAAAAGGAAGTTCCTTTTTTTTTTAATCTGTCAAACAAGATCTTAGTGTGTGTACCGTAATTTTCGGACTATAAGGCGATATTTTTTTCTCCAATTTTGACCAATGCGCCTAATAAATGAGGGCGCCCTATTACTGAACAAAATCATGAGAGAGAGAGAGGCAATGATTGCCATACTCAAAACAGTTTACTATGAGTCATGACATCGAAAGTGGCAACGAGTCGCCGATACGACGAATACTCACGTTAAAATGCTTCAAAATCCCTATTATCATCCGAGATACTGTCCAACAGATGCCATAACCCTTCATTGGATGTAAAAAGCATCGTTGTAGAGCTTAAAATGCCATAATACTACCAGTTTTCGCGAAGAAAAGTCCAAACACAACAACCGGAAGTCACAAAAACGGAAGTTCGATTATTTGAGAAGGGAGCCAACTCTCATTTATGACAGCAGTAATGGCGGTAGGTATGCGTTTTCTTGCGTCAGACTTGCTTTAAGTCCCTATCCGAAGGATTCGATGATCAGTTCGATTGTTCCTGTGAAACTGGAAAGAAAAGGTGAGGCTTGGGTTCAAAGCACCAGTCACTCATGCATTGCATTGGCTGGTAACCGCCTAACCACTCTGCCACCTTTCTTTCTAAGGAAGGAAGCATGTTGTGTGTGTGTGTGAGAGAGAGAGAGAGAGAGTGTGTGTGTATGTGTATTTAAACCAGAAAGGTATTTGATCATTTTGTCATCTTAATGAAAGCTCCAACATCCATGGCAAACTTGATTGTTCTTAGTTACAAAAAGAAATATCAGAATCGCATTGCTGGGGTGGTACTGACATATCTTGGCCACATATGTGACAGTGCATGGGGAAAACATGGCATAAATTGAGATTTCAATTTTTCATGATGGAGCAAAGATTCCTTTTTAATACACAGAAAACCGAATTTGAGTTATCTTGTCTAGTTTTTATTTTATAATTATTTGAAGTTTGGCATTCGAAATAGATCGTTTGCAGAAATCGGGCCTAGAAGGTACAATCTATTCTATCATCCTTACCATTCCACTACAAGTGCATATTTGTCTAAGTTCAGCTTGGAAGACAGAAATTGGTGTTGTCTTATCACCCCAACTCCCAATCATGCTTACTTCCTGTTTAAGCAGTGAGCTCACTTTTCTTTCAAGCTCCTTGGAAGACGGATGTTTTTGTGTGATAGCAGAAATTTTCTTCAGTTTCTTCCTTCAGTTAAGGACTTTGTTTTATATACTTGAAAATAATTAGATGACCACTAGGACGAATCGTAGACATATAATACACAAAACGTTCAGGTAGTATTTGGTCCTTTAATGAAAGTCAATATACAGACGTCTCTGACACCACCTTCAAAGGCCTGTGTGGGAAATGTTCCACCAGATCATCTTTCACCTGCCAGTCCTCTAATCTGGTTTATATCATATCATGCTTCAAGTGTCACAGACTGTACGTCGGGGAAACATATCGAACACTCAATGACAGATTTACTGAACATTTGCGATCGATGCGACTGGCATACAACGACCCAATCGGTGCCCATTTTAACAGCCCTGGGCATTCCCTTGACAATGCAAAAGTCGCCGCAGTATGGCAAAGCAAAGGGGGGATGACCAACCGGAAATTCTGTGAATCATGGCTGATTAAGCGTCTGGGAACAATCTCTCCTGCCGGCCTGAATACCAAGGAATAATTCCTACATCATCAGTGACGTTTGGGACTTTCCCTGCATCATACAAGGTGCTTTGTGCACCCCGGTGGTGCCTTGCTTCCCTTGGTGTGTCTACTCCTTCATGCTTTCCCCCACCCCACCACCCCACCCCACCTTACAAGCCTCCCCTCCCCGGTCCACCCCTCGTGGGATGCATGATGACCCATACAATGCAGTAACTAGGTTCTCTGTGACTGCCCAAAATTTTATGAAGACAAGAAGGAAAATGGCCCTTCGTTTGCCCCTCCTGCCCCCTCTTTTTACTTTAAGGAATTGCTTATGGTGCTTGTGCTGGCAGCATTTTGTTTAAATCATATGCTGATATTCTTGTTTGGAAATGTGCAGTGCTTATGCATAGTATTTGTGTGTGTGTGCATGTATATATATATATGTGTGTGTGTGTGAGCTCTTTCACAAGTAACATTTTCTAACTTTTTGTACGCATTTATTTTCTTAGAGTTAACACTTACTCAGTATCTTTCTCTCAACTTTGCCATGAATATTGCCCTACTCCCTTCCTACTCCCTTTTTTTCTCTTTTTCTAGAAGTGATATCTACTCGGTCTTCCTTTTATATCTGAATTTCAACTCAGTCTTCTCTTTCTATTTTGAACTCTTACTTTTTGCTGTCTGTCTGTCAGTCTTTCTTTTTACATCGATAACGTATGTATCATATGAAACGTCTGTATATTGACTTTCATTAAAGGACCAAATACTACCTGAACGCCTTGTGTTTTATGTGACTTTGTTTTATCTTATGATTTTGCTTTGGTCTTGTGGTGTGTTGTGCCTACGGGTAAGTGTCGATTTGGCCCACCCCTTTTTACTTTTCAACCTCTGTTTAGGTTTTCTGGCCGTTTTCTACTTAGTTTGACTTCGAGCATGTCAAACCTTCGCGTTTTTAACATGTCGTCGTCCATTCCGGTTCGGCCGGTCGATGACCTCATGGCATCCTACCCCGCCGATTTTAAAGGCCGTTTTCTGAAGACTTTTCCCGTCTCTTGTGTTCGGAACATAAGACCTAGACTCAGTCCAAGTCTTCTAGAAGTAGTTCGACTACAGCATCTTAATCACTCCTAACGTTCTCTGACCCATCCAAAAACACCATTTAGCTACAAGTTGGCCTCTTTGTTTCTATTGACTTGATTTAGAAAACAATCAAATAAACAAAGAAATCATTCAAAATTGTCTTACATGTTGTGGATACTGGAAAAACACGTGCAAATATACATAGATATGCCCTAAATAGAAAATTAATATTTTTGGGGTTGTTGGCTATTTTTAGCTTTTGCTTAAAACATTCTGAGCGACTTATGTAGGTTTTTCCCATGCACCATCACATATGGTGGTGGTTTTTTTGGTGTTTTTCTTAAAACCTGTACGCATGTTTATGTGGCTTGCCATTTTGCTTCTTTTTTTTTAATAGTCTCCACCAATATTTGTGTTTTTGTTTTCCAGTTCTGCATGCAGTCAGCCCCACATCATCAGTCGACGAAGTGACACAGTGGCTGCAAGAGGTGTGCAAACTAACCGATAACCACCTGCATTGTTTGCAAGGCCTGGACGGAGAAATCCTCTTTGAATATGAAGACCATGCCTCGTTGGTCTGTGACAACGGCATTCCTGTGGGCATCGCTCGAAGGATCCTTTACCTGCGCGATAACCCTGATGTACGGTCCCCCATCGTGACTTGGTCGGTGAGTCAGGTGGTGGAGTTTGTGAGAGACCTGAACCCAGGACACGACTGGTCCAAGGTGGAAGAGAACCACATTGACGGGGCAGCGTTTCTGTCCTACACAGCCAAGGAGGACGTTATGCAAGACTTCAAAACCAAGAAAATGATTGCGTTCCAGATTTTGAGCAGAAGACAAAAGGAAGAAAAGGAACCGCAGAAGAACATAGAATGTGGAGTTTTTTATGAAAATAAGGCAAATAGTGCAATACAGGTTGAATGCCCTGATGTGCTTTCTGTGTCTCATGGAGACTTTGATGAAAGTAAGGCAAGTAGTGCAATACAGGCTGAATGCCCTGATGTGCTTTCTGTGTCTCATGGAGACTTTGATGAAAGTAAGGCAAGTAGTGCAATACAGGCTGAATGCCCTGATGTGCTTTCTGTGTCTCGTGGAGACTTTGATGAAAGTAAGGCAAGTAGTGCAATACAGGCTGAATGCCCTGATGTGCTTTCTGTGTCTCATGGAGACTTTGATGAAAGTGAGACAAGTGGGGCAACGCTTAATGAACATCAAAATGCGCCCTCTTTGCCTCTTGAAGTCGGTGAAAAGGAAAATGTTGTGACACTGAAAGATGATGATCCACTGATGCCATACAAACTTTATTTACAAAATGCATTGCATCTGCAGCCGCTGAAGGAGTCATCAAATACACGGCATCTAGTGGACTGTGAATTGCATGTGGTGTATCACAAACGTAAAGATTTGAATAAGTTGGAGCAGCAGTTTACTTTCTTGGTCCTGTGCAAACCTGAATTTTGTAAAGGCAGACCTGGAAAAGATGCGTTTGAGAAACTTTGGAAACTGATGACAAGCAATGAGAATGTGTGCTCAAAATGGGCGCCCTTATTACCTGACAGGGTTTTAAAAACCCTCAGGCTGGAGGACAATAAACTTGTTTATGATGGCAAACACAAGGCCAAACTCTCCAACATTGTCGAATTTGATAGAACTGTGAGAAAGCTTGACCAGGGTACAACTCCTATCTTGATCATCGAGCGGGAACTCTTGGAGAAAGACAAAAAAGGATATTTATTGACTGGGAAGCAAGCCAAAGATATGCTTTCTTTTTCATTTGGATTTCATGCTGGCATGCAGTATTGTTTTTTTAGCTCTTCAGACTTTGGCTTGGGCTTCGAGAGACAACAAATGGAAAGCAGTTTGTGCGGGAAATTTCCAAGGTGCAGATATGTAGACAGTAGAGGTAGCAGTACATCTGATCTAGTGGAGCAACAACGATGGTCTCAGAAAGCTGACCAGCATGGTAGGAACAGTGGCGAGCAGGTTGAGGTATCCTCAGATTTTTCACCCGCACAACTCTTGACCATTGCGCCAAGTGGACAGTCCATTACAGGACCTTCAGAAAAGGAATCATCAGAGTTGGATCGAATTGAAGTAGCCACCGAAGCTGGTCTCACAGTAGAGAGTGAAACTAGTGGAATGGAAGTAGAAATGGAAGCTGGTCTCACAGTAGAGTGTGAAACTAGTGGAATGGAAGTAGAAATGGAAGCTGGTCTCACAGTAGAGTGTGAAACTAGTGGAATGGAAGCTGGTCTCACAGTAGAGAGTGCAACTAGTGGAATGGAAGTAGAAACGGAAGCTAGTCTCACAGTAGAGAGTGAAACTAGTGGAATGGAAGTAGAAACAGAAGCTAGTCTCACAGTAGAGAGTGAAACTAGTGGAATGGAAGTAGAAACAGAAGCTAGTCTCACAGTAGAGAGTGAAACTAGTGGAATGAAAGTAGAAACGGAAGCTGATGATATGAATGTAGAAAGTGAAGATGATCAGCCTATGCCGCTCATCAATCCAAGGCCTTTCAAAAAGGAGACGTGGAAATACGACCAGGGAATTCTAAGAGCCATAGAGACAGGTGATTACATGCTGTCTCGAGCAGTGGAGTTCAAACGGCACACCAACTGCCCTCCTCAAGACGATAAAGCAATGCGGGCTTTTCTCTACAAATCATTAGAATTTGTGTGCGCCTGCTTGAATGCTCGGAAAAATGGGACTATCTATTTTGGTATAGCAGAACCAAGCCTTGGAGAACAAACAAAAATCTTTGAGTATGGTGAAATAGTTGGTGTAGAAATGGACCAGGAGCTTTGTTCCAAATATTATGATGCTTTTTACAATGAGTTTGTTGAGAAATGCTTCCAGCATTCCTTTAAAAATGTCAAGCTGTGTATTGCAGGACCATTTTTCATTCCTATTAGAAATACAAATCGATGTATTATTGAAATAGACATTGGCTCCAGCTATGACCAAACAAGAAACTCACTGTTCTATTTTGATCCGAAATGTATCTTTGACAAATTTGGTTTCCCTGAAAAGAAACACATATATCTTAAAAATAAAGACTGGACTGGAATTTTCAAAAGGGATGGTTCTAGAACGGTATATATTGTCAAAACTGAATTAGAGATGTTTGAAAAAATTGATTTCCCTCAACTTTGTCTAAAAAGGAAACAAGAAG
Organism: Phymorhynchus buccinoides; assembly: GCA_017654935.2. Lineage (NCBI taxonomy): Eukaryota > Metazoa > Mollusca > Gastropoda > Neogastropoda > Raphitomidae > Phymorhynchus > Phymorhynchus buccinoides. The sequence goes on from CM065693.1 coordinate 8,213,161, forward strand.
AAGATGCCAGAGCACAAGCGTATAAGGAACATTTAAGCAGTCCTGAAGCTGAGAAATTAAAAGAATTCATCAGTGAATGCGATGAATCAATGTTTCCCATTCTTCTGCTCCCAAAGTTGTCAGAAGAGGAGAAAGCCAAGTATATTAGTTATTTTGAATTTCTTCATTATATGAAATGGACAGCCGTGTTTGATTTTGACAATGACTCTGACAGAAATGGAGTGTACAGCGTTGCAAAAAGTTCTCATCTTGCTTTTGAAATTCATGAAAGTGTTGCAAGTAGTTTTAAGGACATGTCTGTTGAAGATCGAAAAAAGGCTTTGTCTTTTCCAAAGAAAACTGTTTGGCTGTTCACAAATGGTAAAACCACAGGTAGCAATACGTTTGAAAGATTTGAACGACGGAAATGGAAAGACACCTATTGGGCAGATATTAAAAATGCAGTGGCTTTCTACAAAGATAACAGTGTTATACCTCCAGTTAGACGCTTGGTCTTGATTTTGATATCGGATGAAATTGAGGATGGAGTCATGGAGACATGTCAGGATTTACAAACTAATTTTGGGTGGGATCGTGTGTTCTTTGTGTTTCAAAGTGAATCGACTAGAGACAGTTTCATCCAAAAATATGCCTTTTCAGAAGAAATTTACGAACACAGTGTGGTCATGCCTTGGCAGCATGTGCACCATGTCATTTGTCAGTGTTTGAAGCTAAAGAAGCATGATGAAGATAAGTATGTACACACATCCAGTGGAGCAGACGTGCCCATCACATACAATGAGTGGCAGTCATGGAGCGATTTGGAAGTTTTGAATGTAAAAGAGTGTGGGGAAGAATGGGAAGGATTGACAAGCGAACAGTGTGATTTAAAAGCGCAGGAGGAAGAAAAAAAGTTTTACCAGGGAAAGCCGGTTTCATGGTGGAATTTGTTCTTCACAGACTGTGATTATAATCATGTTATGGAGCGTTTCGTATTTGATAAAGTTATGCGCAATATCGAAAATAAAAATAAAATCAGACATGCAGAAAATATTGACTTGCCAATTGTGACCATTTCACACATGCCTGGGACAGGGGGTACAACTCTTGGGAAAAGTTTATTGTGGAAGCTGAAAGACAAATTCAAATGTGCTGTTCTTAAACGAGTAACATCAAACACTGAACATCAAGTGACCCAATTCTGGGAATCTGTGGAAGAAGGGCAAGATCAAACCAAATTGCTGCCAGTTATTCTCCTTGCTGATAATGTATCCAGCGACACTTCACTAATGAGTGAATCTGATTTTTGCATTAAATTATACAGACTACAGATGAAAAAACAGCTCAAAAGACCTATTGTGATTCTGATACATTGTGACAGAACAATGAAACCTAAAGGCCCTTTTTCTTTACAACAGAAACTAATTGGTAAAGAAATAAAGTGGATGGATCATAAATATCATGCTCTGGAAGAGTGCTATTCTGAAGGTGGAACTGTAAGTACTTTCATAGCATTTTTGGCTATGAGGCATGGATATGACCAGGAAAAATTGCAGGGTGCTATTGTTCATTATTTAGATAATAATGTCCTGAATGAAAATGAAAATGAACTTATTGAGTATGTTTCTCTCATAACCGCATATTATCCATCTTCTGGGAGATTTTTAGGTCTGCCAGTTTCAAGTTGTGATACTCTCATGGAAACGTTCAGAAATGAAGTAGCCAAGCCTTGGGAAAAATTGCTTAGTAAAGTAGCAGGTGAAATTCTAATATTTGAAAACTGTGAAGATGGGTATGTGGTGAGGATATCCAACAAGCCCTATGCTTTAGCTATCTTGGAAACATCTTTGAAGAAAAGTAATGAAGCACTTGGTGATATTGTTGTCAGATGCTTGAAATCACCTCTTGTCTATTGTAAGTTCTCAAGAAAAAAAGTGGTTGACCTCTTGACCCAATTTCTTGTGGAAAGAGAGTTTGATGTGACATCTGAAGATTTGACACACATGTCACCCGTGATCATGAAAGTAAAAGAGACTGACTTTGATAAAGCTGTTGAGGTACTGGAACTTGGATATGAAAAATTACTGAAGGACAAGAGAAGAGATCATGAAAGAGAAAAAAATGAAGTTTTCAATCACCATTTAGCAAGATTGCACTCAACATGTGACATTGACAAGGCCCTTCATTATGCTAAGATGGCAGTCACTCTTGCACCGTACATGCGAGACTTCAAGCACACATTAGGTGAAATATATCTGAAGCAGTTTAATAAAAAGAAAGGAAATATCTCTGATCTGCTTGATGGTGGTGCTGTGTGTGGACTGCTTCATGTTGCAATCTTGGCTTTCAATAATTTTATTGAAGCTCAGGGTGAGACTCTTGATGATGCTCTTGGTACATTGTTTTCACGTACACAAACCATACAAACTGTTAATGAAATTCTGTACTTCCTTTCAACAGCAGTTTCAAGAGAGGTACCTTATGCCTTATATCTGACTGAAGATGAAAGCGATACTTGTGAATTGTTTCATGATTTGCAAGATTCAGAGCAACAGGTGATGAAAAATCTTATAGAGAAAGGGATAGAAGCCCTGCACTTCTTGTTCTATTTGACCTACTCAAATTCCTTGGGGAAAAGTGATGCAACTGTGCGGTCATTAAAAGACCAGAGAACCATTAACAAAGCTACCAAAGACTGTGATTTTCAAATGAAAAGGTTTGCTACCCGCATTGGCGAATTACGACTGAATACTTTTGGCATTCCAGATCACGAAAACATCAAAAGAAAAGACAACGTGTTGCGCTTTGAAAACGTGAAACTGAGTGGATGTTTCTTTGAGAGCATTGGTCTTCATCTAAAGCAGTTGCATTCTTCCAGAAGTGAATATAAGAGAGAAACAAGTAAGGCTAATTTGCTTAAAATAAAATATAATTTAGAGTCCATTGTTGAAAAGTCGTTAACTGATAGAGACAATTTGATGACAATCTATCTTGCCCTGAAAATAGCTAGATTAGACAATTCTTTCATATTAAAGAAACCTCAGATCTATGGGTACTGTAACAAAGTAGTACACTCAAAATTGGATTCCTCCGACACTCGTAAAATGAGAGCCCATCTGTATCGTGTTCTTGTCAGCTGGCCACAGAGGTATTGGGTAGGATTTCATGAGGATGAGTTCAGAGCATCATTTCAGTACAGATCACCACCGCTGTGGGGAAGGGGGAAAGAGCTTGTCCCCAAAGTTCACTTTTATATAACAAAGGATCCAGAGCATGGAGGCTTCCATGTATGCCACTGGACAGAGATTTATGATGATGCTAACAAGGAACCACCCTTGGATGTGATGAGCCAGCGTCTTCAAGTCTTCACTGGTGACTACGAAGTCAAAAAGAACAAAAAGGGAGAGGACATTTCCATCATTATTATGAAGTGGAAGTGCCCCATAGGAATGTTGAACTTGAGCATCTGGAAGATCAGAGGAGAGGCAGTGTTCAGGGAGGAAAGTGTTCAATTTTACCTGGGGTTCTCTCTGCGAGGGCCAGTGGCAATCATCTGCAGGAGTATGACAGAAGATCAGGATGCCAGCCCATGAATCCCAAATATAAACGCCTTCCTTTCCTTCAATCAACTTTTTTGCTGCAAGGTCTTGCCAACTTCACAGAAACTTGAGAAAGCAAGCTTTAAACAGGCATCAAACTTATCAGAAGATTTGCAAATTTCAGAGGATTGAAAGTTGTTGGTGGAGGAGTGTGTGTGGTGGAACATATCCTGAACATATTTCACTTTTGAGCACATCAGGTGAAGCTATTGAGATGAAAGAAAACTATACACAGTAGATAATGTGAGATTGTGATCATCTTTACAATGTCATGTTGATTGATGCCTAGCTCCCTTTGCCATAAGCAGGGTTCACAGTGTTTGGGAAGGTTTGGGGAAAATGGACTTCATTTTCAAGGCCCATGAAAGTTTGTGAAAAATGAAAAACCAAGAGTAGTGTCTTTGAAAGTTTGTGAATTTTGAGCTACTGTCAAATCTTCATCAATCTGCCCCCCAAATCGCCCACGACCATAATTTTGAATCATCGTGCCAAGAAAAAAAATTATAATTATGAAATAAAATGAATATTTTTATGCATACGATCGGTGCGACTTACTTTCAATTTTTTTACCGGAATTAATGCGAGTTGCTTCCCTTTAAAGACATCCGATCTTTACGCGTAGCGCACAATTGCCGGGCAAATGTGTCTTCAGTGAGCTATGGCTCGAAAATTCTGCATATAAAGTATGGCTGTGAAATGATGCAACCAACAAGCGCTCAGCATATTGTGCCGCTTTCCGAAAAACCTTCGATTTGGGAAAACCCTAACGTTGGGCTTTGAAAGTTTGGGAAAATTAGGATGCTGTTTGGCTATGAACCCTGCATAAGGAATATGGTATATTACTTTCGCTATATTTTGCTACAAGAACGTAGCTATGGTGATAAAGCCAGCATTAAAGCGGCAGAGATTAATTTGTCTGATTCACAGTTTAATGACACTTCGCTATCTTCGTTATCGGACCCAGGACGTTAAGCACATTTTTTTTCAGATTGCTAGAAGTTATTCTCACGTTGTGGGTTTAATCATGTATCTGGTGGAGCATGGTGCTGACACTGGATGTGTTCCGGTGTCTATTCAGCGCATATCTTGCCGCTCTGCGTTGGACCTTCTCCAGGTCAGAGATTTGCCTGTCGGTGTGCGGGTCCCATACTGAGCTTGCATATTCCATAATAGGTCTGACCATGGCTTTGTATGCAAGCTCCTTGGTAGCAGTGGAGCACACCGGCTTCAGGTTTTTTCTTAAGAACCCCAGAGCTCTGTTGCCTTTGGCACAGGTTGCTGAGATGTGGGCTCTCCAGGAGAGATCACTTTGCAGGGTGACCCCGAGGTGCTTTGTAGAAGACACTCTTTCAAGGGTGTGGTCGTGGAGACTGTAGCTGGTAGTGGCGTTCAGCGGCTTCTGGCTTCTCAAAGGGCAGCTGGCTGCATTTGGCGGGGTGGAACGCCATGTCCCATTCTCTTTCCCAGTCCTCTAGCTTCCTGAGATCCTCTTGGAGTTTGGCCGGGTCATCATCGCAGGTAATGAAGCGGTATAGAGCTGTGTTATCAGCAAAGAGGCGAGAGGGAGATGAGATTCTTGAACGAAGGTCGTTTATGTATGTTAGGAACAGGCAGGGTCCTAGGACTGTCCCCTGGGGCACACCAGACTTCACTTCCATGTAGCGTGACTGGGCACTGTCGACCACCACAGCTTGCTAGCAGATTGCTAGTAGAATAAAATCATCTTCATTGATTAAAAAGCTCATGACTTTCCTGGTATTGCAGTACCTCCAGGATCGTCCCGACATCTTTATATCTATTAATGTCCCACATGTTTGCCGCTTGTTCTTTCTGTTCTTTGCAACTTTATCTGCCAAATATTTTTTGGAAGACTTGCAGTGAAGACTTGCAGCAAATAACTTGAAAAGTGTTGTTCTTCTATGCTGAAGTATTTTTTAAAAAAGTACTTAAAACAATCGCCTACTTACTAAATTATTATTATTATGAACATTTATATGCGTTTACAATGAATGAATGAATGAATAAATAAATAAATAGATATGCACGGACACACAAGCACCCCCCCCCCCCCACACACACACACACACTGGTACACACACCAACAAAAACACAATCAACACACAGAGTTATACATTACTTTAAGAATTTTCTTATTTTATTGGTGTATGGATGTATGTGTGTCTGTCTGTCAACGTGTGAGAGAGATAGAGTTAGATGTTTGCTTCTATTCATGGTAATTTTAACCCTTTCATGGCCACTGTCGCCTCTTGGCACCACAATGATTTAACACCCATGTCACTGAAAGGCATCAAGTCAGGGTCTGTTATCCAGTGACCTTATGTTCTTAATTTTGGGAGGTAAGGAGAGGCCTTATTTTATGCATGTCACAGAGGAATCCCCAAATATTGCAGACATAATCTTTTCTCTGGCCAGGTAAGTTTAATGGAAAGTTTTGGTTGAAAAATGGCTACTGTTGAAAGGGTTTTAAGGTCTTAGCCAGTCAATAGTGTGTTTGTTTCGCAGTGTTTACACTTTGACATAAAAGTTTGCTGAACCTTATTGACCTACGGAGAGTATAATCCTTTTGCTCAAATGTGCCTTATGCCAGTTATGGTCATTTTAAATGTGAACAATGAATAATTATTATTGTGGAATAAACACCATACATTTTATAACTTGATCACTTATGAAATGACTGTTGTATAAAATATATAATATGAATGCCGAGTTACTGATTGTGGAGCTCAGTATTAAGGCGCATCTCTTGTTTCAGATATGTAATTTACTATATCAGATGATTATTTTATATTATGTGTTTTTAAAACAAAAGTTTTATTCATGATAATGTGGAGTCACGGTTTTTGTGTAGTTTGTTTAAAATGTATATTTTAATGTCTGTAGACTTGAGATTCATTACTTTATTTGTTTGAGGAGTTATCTTACCATTTGGAAATGGTGCCTTTTTTTAATTTGTATTGACAATGGAACCTCCCTATTAAGACTCCCTCTAAGGATGTGACCAAAAATGTTTCAGATTTTGTTCGCCTTCATATACGGACTACTGAGTGTCCACCTCCCTATTAGGACCTATTTTTGGTGCTGATTTATTAAGGTCTTATAGGGAGGTTCCACTGTATTTTATTGTTTGCATCTTTGATTTAGTCTCATGTTTTGTTAGCTTTTACTGTTAACTGTTTGTTTCTTTATATCATTGTTTATCATTTACCAGTCTTATCTTTCAAATGTTTTAAAAATCCTTTTGTTTTGTTTTAGATTAAAGGCTATTTCTGTGAGTGTGTGTGTGTCAGAGATAGAAAGAAAGAGAGAGGGAGGGTGCATGTACACATGTTGTGTGTATGTGCCTGTGTATGTTTGTATAACTGTGGATATGTATGTGTGCCTGTGTGTGGGGGTGGGGGTGATTGCTTAGCTTGTTATACTTGCCACTTTGTTTTGCATTTATGTATTATACTATGTCCCCTGCTTCTCTATGTATTTTATGTTTTTTACTGCAGAGTGTGTATGTTTGTATAACTGTGCGGATATGTATGCGTGTCTGTGGGGGGGGGGGGGGGGGGGGGGGGGGGTTGCTTAGCTTTTTATGCTTGCCACTTTGTTTTGCATTATGTATTATCCCTGCTTCTCTATGTATTTTATGGTTTTTACTGCAGAGTGTGTTCATGGGGATGGGTGTACTTGCAAGTGTGTTGTTGTGGGGGGTTGGGGATGGGGTAGGTGTGTGTTGGGGGGGGGGGGGCTTGAAGATTTGATTAATTCTTATCATTCTATTTGCTTTCACATACAATATTTTTAGTTATGTTGCAACTATTTTTACATATGATGTACTATTTTTATGCTTTGTTTACTTTAATCATGCTGGTTTAGGTGTATGTGTGTGTGTGTAGGTATGCATAGTGCATTTGAAGGTTAAGTGTTGCAACATGTGCTTTTATAGAATATGCCTTGTTTACTTATACATTTTTTTTTAACTTACATAATGTGTTGGGCCCCTTTTGGAGAATGGGGAGGGGGGTCTTCTGGAACTTCTATGCTTGTAACTTCCTCTACTTTAGCACTCTCTTTGAGTTTGACTCTGCCTTTTCCTCTTTTGATTTCTAAGCATCTATTTTTTTCCTGCCTTATTGATCCGTTGTTTTGCCTTTGTTCGTGAAAGCTCTTGTATACAATTTTTCCTTTTGCAGTAATGACATTACAATTTGTGTGTGTGTAGACTGGCGGTCAATGCTAAGAATTAACGCACTTGAATGGACATTTTGTGTTATTCTGCAGTGAATATCGACGCCATTGTTGGTTTTATGTTTGACCGAGTAATGGAGGTAAACAACTCTAATTTTCACGAAGTGCTCTCCCCTGGGTTTTTTCTCCCGAAAATCGTCTATTGCCTTAAACCCACAGCTGGCATATATAAAGCGGTCACGCGAGGCACGCGCCATCATTCTCATCGCTGCTCGCGACAGAGACAGTTCAACTGTTCTTTTTTCCCTGTTGTCCGAGCCACTGCGAGTCAGAACTTGGCAGCGACTAGACTAGCAGTCTATACCCGAACCCTGTGATCGGTAGCTTTCCCTTTAAGTTTACCATCATTGTACAGATGTGACATGATGAAACAATGCTGTTGCATGTTTGTCTACTACTTACTATCCACAATAACCCATCGTACACTTATTCACAATGTAACTACTCTTGCTCAATGATCCATCCAGGAAAACCTTTTGACATAATATGAATATTATTATGCATTTTCATGACTTTTTTTGGTTTAACCATATTTGGTTTTTAAAAAAAGTTGTGTGAGTTTGAATATTGTAATGTTGGAGGATCATCATATGAAATTAAACTTTTATGACTGAAGTAAACAAAGTGATTGGGTGGAAGATGATTGTGTTGTCTTTTTATGAGTTTCTTTTTTCCTTTCTCTTTCGTGTATTGTATCTTGTGAGAGTGTGCCTTCTGTGTCTGATACATTTCTTGCACACAAACACTCAGACACACACACTCCCCCCCCCCCCCCACACTCTCTCAAACACACACACACACACACTTTCTCTCTCTGTCCATCTCTCTCTCTCTCTCTCTCTCTCTCTCTCTCTCTCTCTCTCTCTCACACACACACACACACACACACGTACGTACGTACGTACGTACATACACACACACACACACACACACACACGTACTCACACACACGAATACTCAATTCAAATTAAACTGTATGCCCCTGTTTCTCTGCACATACCCAGACATGCCCTTTCATTCAGCAGTCTCCCCTGTGGGGATACCGGAGGTCTTTTGTACAAATAGTTCCCCCACCTTCTGGAAGTTCTGTGCTTGTAACTTCCTCTAATCTGTCACTCTTTGACTCTGCCTTTTCCCTTTGCTTACTGTCATCTTCTATCTTACTGGTCCATTCTCCTGCCTTTTTTTCTATAAATTCTTACACAGATTTCTTCAGTCGAAGTCGGACATGCTGGGCCTATTTCTTAGGCGCGTAACGGCAGCATGGCGCATCTACGCTCACGTGACAGGAAACTGTCTGAGCGAACGAAGAAGAAGAAGAATTCAGTAAACTGTCATGAACTATCTTTCTGCCTTACTTGACCATTCTTGTTTTCGAATCTTCTTTCAGAGCTTTTCTCCAGCCGATGACGGACATGCTGGGCCTATTTCTTCTTCTGTGGTGGTGGCCAGCTTCTTTTTTTTATAGAAGTAAATGCACACACACTTTGCGGGGTGACCTAAGAAAAAGAAGCACAAGAGAGAGAAATGAAAAAAGTTAGCTATCACACAAAAAAGTCTAGTCTACTTGAATTTACTTGGGTCCAGTAGAAAAGTATAAGACGCAGCAAACAAAATAAAATTCCTATTTCTGGACTGGGAAGGGGATATTTACAGGGAGCTGCCGGCAGCTACTAATTTTCGCATATATCTTAACTAACAGTTTTTACCTATAATACCTCTTATGACTAACTGGTAGTCTTTTATGTGCGAGCCCGGAGTCATCTAAAAGTAATAGTAAAAGTTAATTTTATCCCCCCCCTCCCCTGCCCCCTCCGGGTCACCCACTCCCTTTTCCCCTTCATTATAGGTATCTAAAGTAAATTGCCAATGCCCCACATGGCCGAAGAGGGCGTAAAACCCTATTATCACTCACGCCACTAATTTTTACGTTCGCGCATAACAGCAGCATGACGCGTCTGCGCTCTTATGACAAGAAGCTGTCTGAGTGATCGACGAAGAAGAAGGTAAGCAGTACTAAACTTTCGCGGTTCGAAAAACCGGTTCGAGTTGCTGTGAACCGGTTTTTTAACTGCAGTTTGTTTTTTAACTGCAGTTTTAGGGGCCTACCCGTTTCTCCTATATACAGTACACCCCGCTTATAGTAAAGTGCAGGGGAGCAAGGCTTTTCCTTTACTATAACAGGTTTTTCTTATAAACGATGTTCGGATATAGTAAAGTTTTGATGGTATTTTTTATCTTATCCGATGACGTTTTTCAAAGTCAAAGCTAACAGTAAAATACTAAATATAAACCCATCATAAAATAAAAATACAGCAACACTCGGTTATAAGAAAATCGAAGGGAGATGATGTTTTGTTTATCCAAGTTTTCTTATTTCCTAAACTCAGATATAAGAAAACATTTTGAAGTTTTTTCCCTTGTCTCTCTACCACCAACACAAAAGTACTCATATTTTTTTCTTCGGCTCAACATTTATTTTGCACAGAATACTGAAGGAAAGTATGGAATAAAGGAACAAAAACAACTCAATTAGTCTTGTAATCTAGTGCCTGTACTGTTTAGAATGTCTGACACAACTGGTTTGATGTAAACTTTCCCTTTTTGGAACGACTTCAATTTTCTCGGAACATCCTTTCAGTTCAGGTCCAACTCACTTTTAAAGACACACTGACCCAACACGATTAAATCCCTTGTTTTTTTCTGGGTAACTGTGACCCACATACAAATTCCCCCAAGTTCAAATTGAGGCTGCTCTTTAAAATGTTTCGTTTTCAATTTGGGGGCATTTGTATGGGAGTCAAACCTGGTCAAAACAAGATTTTGTACCAGCTATAAGAAGGAAAACAGGTGGAACCCGTGATTTTGACTCGTGATCTGGGGGGTCTTTAAGAAAATGTTGTCAATGGTAATTCGCTTATAAGTAAATAGAACTTGCTTATAAGAAAATGAACTGCAAACCAACTCTCTTGTATGACATAATTTTCTTATATCCAAGTTTCCATTGCGGATGGGAGAAACAAATTGCTTGCTTATAACCGAGTTTTCTTATAAGCGAGTTTCTTATATCCCAGTTTTGATCATAGATAAGAAAGAAGAAGTTCGGCAGGGAAATTTTTTTTGTTTTTGCTTCATTGTAAGCGAGTTTTCTTATAAGCGGATTCGGCTGTATATATTTTTTCTTTTTCGGATTCATTTTTTCCCACTAAGTAATGAGGGGAAAGAAACATGTTTTTGAGTGCCTTTCAATTTCGTTGATGAAGGTGGGTAGAGGGAGTAGTGAGACTGTGACGTATACATTGATGACGTATTTACAAAGGTCAGGAAGAGGGCAATTTTTTTTACTGCAACGAAGAGGAACCACAAATGACTACTATAGGAGTTTTTTTTAATTTTAATTATAACCCAGTTGTTATTATGGGTGGGTGGGGGGAGTGGTGAGACTGTGACGCATACATTGGTGACGTATTTGCAAAGGTCACGAAGAGGACATTTTTTTTTATTGTAACCGAGGAGCCAGTCCTGTGGGGAACCAAAAGTAACTTTACTATAGCAGGTTTTTTATTATAACCGAGTTGCTACTATCCGAGGTCTATTTAGTAATAAAACAGTAGACCTTTGGCCGGGAACCAGTGCTTTCCTTTACTGTAACCGAAATTTCTTATAACCGAGTTTACTATAAACGGGGAGTACTGTAGTCTGTTAAAAGCCAGGTTGAGTGAACACTCCTCTAGAGCATCTTCTGCATATTATGAACATCTGAGCAGTACAATCCACCATACTAACAGTTTGCATGCTAACATTTTGTCTACTGAACCACAATTCACAAAAAGGAAAGTCAAAGACGCAATAGAAATTAGAGAGAGAAGACCAAGCCTAAACAGGGACTCGGGTTATGATCTACCCATCATATACAACAGTGTGCTGAACCAGACCAGCTGTGAACACAACTCAAGGGGTGACATCAACAGCCCCCAGACTTCTGACCCAGTGTGGGTTGACGAAGGCCAGCAGTAAACTGGCCGAAAATTTCCTAAGTATGTTTTCTCTCTTTTCCTTTTTCTTTTCCTTTTAGTTTTGATTGACTCTGAGAAGGAACTACGCTTAACATGAACACACCAGAGTCGAAAAGTGTATTTACTCAAACATCAACTCTTGTAGTCTATCGACTCGTGTGTTTGAGCAGACATACAGCACTTAGAACACCGTGCGTCATTCTAAAAAAATTGTCATTTCTATTTTTACGTCACATTTTGCAAGTTTTATCAGTTTGTGGCCACTGGCCACCCCTAATTTTCCTATTAAAAAAAATGTTTGCTAGTCACTGACTCGTATCCTGCGGTTTCAAGCTTTGACGCCATTGTTGCTATGGTGTTTGACCGAGTAATGGAGGTAAACAACTCTAATTTTCACGAAGTGCTCTCCCCTAGTTTTTTTCTCTCTCCGAAAATCGTCTATTTAGCTAACCCTTCATGTTCTCGGCTTTCTTTTTTTGTGTTCCCACCGGTATGACCGTCATCGTTTAAAACGTTGGTTCTGTTCCCCCAAATTAGGGCTTCATGTATCTCCTAACTCACTCGTAACTAGAGGGGGGGGGACCGGTTTGAACCAAAAAACCGGTGCTAAGCATTCGCGGTTCGAAAAACCGGTTCGAGTTGCTGTTAACCGGTTTTTAAACTGCAAACAAAGTTTTTCTTAGAATAACTCCTCTCCCTCTCCCTCTCTATCTCCAACTAAGAATATAGAGAGGATTAGCCCCACTCGAGTGTTATGCCACCTGGCGGTCAAATTGGTGAGGTAGGTTAACCATTCTTGAACCAGAAACAATACTTGCGCGCGTGTGCACACACATGCACGCCTTAAAACAAAACTCTGAAACAAGTTTTGTTAATAGTTTTTTTAATTTAAAAACAAAAAAGGCCACAATCCCTTTAGCATCAGTCGAAAAACTATTTACAGTCCAAATGAGAGGCTGGAGGTTGGAGTGAACGTGCGTGCGAGCTTGTTTCTGTATGTGATGTCATGTGTGTGTGTGTGTGTGTGTTTGAACGCGCGCTACCTTCATGTACCTAGTATGTCAGTGTTTGGGTGTGTGTAGCTGAGCGTGCGCTCATGTGTGTGTGTGTGTGTGTGTGTGTGTCACGTGTGTGTGTGTGTGTCACGTGTGTGTGTGTGTGTGTGTGTGTGTGTGTGTGTGTGTGTGTGTGTGTGTGTGTGTGTGTGTGTGTGAGTAAACGTGTGTGCAGGACTTAAGTGTGTCTGAGCATGCACGCATGTGTGTGTACAGAAGCACCAACTTTCAGCTCATTTACCATCTTTCTTCTTCTTCTTCTTTTTCTTCTTCTTCTTCGTTCGCTCAGACAGTTTCCTGTCACATGAGCGTAGATGCGTCATGCTGCCGTTATGCGTCTAACTAAGAAATAGTTAGGCCCCAGCATGTCCGACTTCGACTGAAGAAATCTTTGTAAGAATTTTTTTTTTTTTAAAGGCAGGAGAATGGACCAGTAAGATAGAAATATAGCAGATTACAGTAAACAAAGGGAAAAGGCAGAGTCAAAAAGAGTGACAGATTAGAGCAAGTTACAAGCACAGAACTTCCAGAAGGTGGGGGAACTATTTGTACGAAAGAAAACCGGTATCCCCACGGGGGGGATTTACCATCTGATATTTCAGTATTATGTGAGTTACCATGGCCAAGTCTCGCTGGTGGGTGTAGGGTTGCAAGAAAGACAAGTGCATGCACGCACAAACGCACGCATACACATGTTTTCACGCTCACCTCAAGACAAGCAGAGAGAGAGAACCAAGATAGAGAACCACATAATAAAGACGCACAGGGGGAAATAGTAAGGTTTATCTGTATACAGTTAGATGGGGAAAACCGCAAAATATGCTGCTCAGACAAGGCAAGATGGAATATATGATTCAAGTTTGCTTGCTTTGAAAGTGAAAAAACACGATACTACAATTATTGTAGAGTAATATACTTCTTTTTTTTATACATATGGTGGACAATTAGAGGTGGGGGGATAAACCGGTGTGAACCGAAAAACCGGCGCTGAGCTTTCGCGGTTCGAAAAACCGGTTCGAGTTGCTGTGAACCGGTTTTTTAAACTGAAAACTGAAAGTAAGTTTTTCTTAGAATAACGCATTCTTTTCGAAGAACAACACTGATTCTCAGCGCAGATTGGGTGTTTGTAAACCAAGAGTAGCTGTTTCTAGTTTGTGGTGGTGTATGGCTTTGACTTTGACTGTGTTGAGTTGACCGTGTGTGTCATAAGTCATAAGTTTCTTTAGTTTGTGTGTGTGTGTGCGTGTGCGTGTGCGTGTGCGTGCGTGCATGTGTGTGAATATTCTGACAAATAAATATGTGCTTGCATAGGTGAAACGTAGACTAGTGATGCGAAGAGGGGAAACCGGTTAAAACCGGTTCGGATTTTTGAACCGGTATCAACTCTAGTGGACATTACGTTTCTACTATACTACACATTTTACTATAAAAACCGTCTCAGCAACTGCTATCCGGAATCTAACTGAAATTGACGTATAATCAAAAAGCAGCAATGGGAAACATTAGGCCTACATCAAACAAAATAAGACAGCAGGCCTAAAGGGAAACGCCTTCTGTATTTCCTTGATGAAACGTAAGCATTATTTGTACTCTGAAGAAAAACTGTGCAAAACAATTAAGGTCTTTGGTGTGTTAACTGTTGGAACAATCTGTATTAATAAAGCGAACAGATCTGTCCGCATTCAGCCGTCAAATAAATGTGCAATATCATGTGACCATTCTCAATGTTACACAGAACGTGAAAGAATAGCATTTTGGGCACCATCAAAATAAATCTACAACTCATTATTGGAAACTCCATCTCATCAAAATAAAGCTACAACTCATTATTCGAACCTCCATCTCATCAAAATAAATATACAACTCATTATTTGAAACTCCATCTCATCAAAGTAAATATACGACTCATTATTCGAAACTCCATCTCATCAAAGTAAATCTACAACTCATTATTCGAAACTCCATCTCATTGAGGTAAATATACGACTCATTATTCGAAACTCCATCTCATCAAAGTAAATCTAAAACTCATTATTGGAAACTCCATCTCATCAAAGTAAATCTACAACTCATTATTCGAAACTCCATTTTATTAAAGTAAATCTACAACTCATTATTCGAAACTCCACCTCAAAATTCCATCAAATAATGTCATATTGAATGTCTATGTACAATCTTGTCAATATAGAGCTGCCGTGGAAGAGAGTTCCAAATGCTCAGAGCAGCAGTAGTATCAGCACAGGAATCGCTGACAGGAGCAGCCATGGGGCAAGTACAGTCTGACGGAGTTGATGCGCTGACCACGTGACCAGTGCGGGCAGTAGACCATGACGCTCACCCAACCGTAACGCTCCACGCATGCGCTGACCCCGTTTGACCTTCCATTTCCGGCGCATTGATTGCAGTTACGTCCCCTGTGACGAAAACAATGTTGTGGCTTTTTAATGAATGAACGATGATGACGATAACGATGATGATGAATATTATTAAGAATGTTAAGGCATCAATGTTTGTATCATAATCATTATCTTCTTCATTATCCTATTTCATTAATACACTACGCAAACACAGATACGCAAGTTTTAGGCTAATTTGTTTAATAAAATCAACTCCAAACAATTAAAAAGAACACTGCACATACAAAAGCAATACATTAGAAAAAAAGCAAGAAAAAAGCATACAAGAGTGAAAACACCTTTCAGTAGGCCTATAATGAAGCAGTCCTCCCTGTACATTGATAGCCTATAATTATACAAACACTAAAATGAGAAACTATTCAATCGGTGTACGTACAAGTACTAAAATGAAAAAGTATTCACCCTATGTACGCACAAACACTAAAATGAGAAACTATTCACTCTATGTACGCACAAACACTAAAATGAGAAACTAGTCACTCTATGTACGCACAAACACAAAAATGTAAATTAAAAAAAAGGAAAACAATGTTTTGTTTCATAAATTTAAAAAAAAATTGGCACTTAAATAAAGGTGCTCATTCTCACTCTAAATCCTGTGTGTTTATTGACTTATGACAGAAAAGGTTCCGTGTGGGTGCAAGAGACAAAACTGAAATACTCTCTGTACGTACAAGCACTTGGCGTATTGAACATCCTGGAACGCTGGATTGACCACGGCACACCGCCTGTTGTCGATGGTCACTGCACGCAGAGTGGACGACTGGGAGGGACAGGCCGAATCCACCGGGACCATAGCTTGACCCAGAGTGCTGGAACAGTCGCAGATGAACAGACGCAGATCTCACGTGTGTGCGCGCACATGCACGTACACGCGTGCGCACGAACACACACCACACACAAGTAATGCACGTGCACACAGTCAAGCATGCACAAACACATGCGTGTGCGCAAGCAAGTAAAATGCATGTATGCGTGTGCATACACACACACGCACGCGTGCGCGCGCGCACACATACACACACTCAGGTGTGTGCACACACACAGATGAAAAGCCACAGACAGAGACACAGAGAGAAAGAGATACAACACATAGGCCTAAATACAGTCATACGCAAATGAATATACGCTACATACATTCGTAAACACACATATTTACACATAAACTCTGTCACATGCACACGCATGTACACACACACACACACACACACACACACACACACACACACACACACACACACACACACACGCGTGCGCGTGCACAATTCAGAAATACGAGAGAGAGAGAGAGAGAGAGAGAGAGAGAGAGAGAGAGAGAGAGAGAGAGAGAGAGAGAGAGAGAGAGAGAGAGAGAGAGACTGACAGATAGGCAGACAGACAGACGGACAGATAGAGAAACACACACGCACACGCACGCACGCGCGCACGCACGCACGCACACGCACACACACACACACACACTGACACACACACACAAAGGGGAGTAGAGCAACAGTCACAAAATAGTGATTTGCCACAGTTAACTCGTGAATTAGTATGGCACTCACTTGTCGTCAAAAGAGGCAGGGAAATGCTTGACGTTGGACAGTCTTTTGGTCGGCTTGTTGCCCATGAAGTCGAACGAAGAGAAGGAGGTAGGCAGAGAGAACGATTCTTCAAAACTGGAGAAAGGCGAGCTGTCTTTTGACCCCGGCAGAGTGTCATAGCCAACCATAGGAAGCAGATGCATGTTGGACTTTAGCTCCGAATGTATGGCCTCCCTTTTGTGTCAAAAATGTTATAGACGTATAAATCAAATAACACGTAAATAGCTTTGCAATCTATAAATTAATCAATGACTCAGCTCTAACGGTTAGTCTGATCTTTTCTGTCAAATAAAAGGATATCTATATTGAAATACAAATCGATCAGACTTTTTGATCGCACATTTAGGCCTACACACTTTCTGAAGAGTGTAAGTGAACGTGTGTGTGTGTGTGTGTGTGTGTGTGTGTGTGTGTGTGTGCGTGTGCGTGTGCGTGTGCGTGCGTGTGCGTGTGCGTGTGTGCGTGCGTGTGTGTGTGTCTGCGTGTGTGTATGCGTGCATGTGTGTGTGCGTGCGCGCGCATGGTATACATAATAAGTGGTTAACCATAGAATGTGGATAAAGCAAGTAGGCCTATAAGCCCCAAATACTCAGTGATTATAAAGCATTTTCTGTAACAGTAGTGTTTGCGATCGATAACTCGTGCCACACACAGCATAGGCCATACATCCCTATAAAATAACATTAAAATCATATCACTAATCTACGACATCACAAGACATGCCAAAACACTCAACAAATGTTGAAATTAAACTAACAGGCTGGACATACACTATTAGGACAGAACCAAACATATTATAAAACGTGTACACATAAATAAACGACGTCAGCTCACTCGGGGTAGTCGCTGATTTCGTCAGAAAGCTGATAACTAGCGGCCAGGTCTTGATACCGGAAGCACTGGGCGCCGAAAGGGGCACGCTGGGAAGATGGCGAAAACAGATTTCCGGGGACTCCTTGGAAGGTTTGGGAAACTGCGCCATTACCTCCCCCTGCTTGCTTGGCCTTCTGGGAAGGGTAATCATCGCCCTGAACGCCGTTGGGGTAGGTATGTGTTGGTCCTGAACTGCTTCCTCCTTGTGGGGCTTTGGGAGCGAAGGACTGGGGAAATCTGAATGTCAAACAAAATTTGGATGTTTCAATGTATAATTTATAGATCTAAGCCCTTCGGTAGTGTGCAATACTATATTGTTTTCCACATCTCTCACCCTGCTAACACGGTAACACCATTACTTATATCTTGTGCAGGCGAAGTCTAGACCATTTCATATTTCAAAATGCTATTCATTTTACCCACGTAGGCCTAGACCAATATTAGTATAGACTCGCACGCAGATTTCAGAATGGTTTTTGGTACACTTGTCTGATGCGTAGACTTGACTCTAGTCCTTTGTTTTAGTCTGTATGTCGTCTGTCTCTTCGTCTCTGTGTCTGTCTATCCAAAATGAGATCTGAACTGCCTTGACCAAGCGTGTAGCCTACTACTCTGCTCATCTATCTATCTATAACAACTGTATGTTACATTTATTAAATATGTCGGATATTTGGAGCGACTATTCTTTGCCTGTCTGTCTGTCTGTCTGTCTGTCTGTCTGTCTATCTATCTACCTACCTACCTACCTACCTACCTACCTACCTACCTACATATATATCTATATATCTATCTATTTGTCTATCTGCTTGTCTGTCTGCTTTGCTGATTTTATGTTTGCATGATGTGACATTTTATGTGGTGTTTTAATTGCCTGTACTTTAAATCCCCAAATGTCCCCATCCTTATCCCCCTCTGTGCCTCTTCCCCCCTCCTCCCTCCATTTTCTTCTCATTTCTGCATGTACATACATTATTTAGCTTTCTTGTTTGATTTACTCTATTTTCCCCCAGGGCTGGGTGGAAAAAAGCATGTAACTTGCTTATCTCATGTTTCCTGGTTAAATAAGATTTCATTTTCGTTTTCGTTTTCTGTCTATTATATGTTAGTCTGTCTCTTTTCTCCATCTGAATGCTGCAGTGTTTCTGTATCGAATGCGTATGAATGTTAACAATATGCGCACTTTGATTTGATTTTTTGTTATCAACATTAACCGTACATACAGCCTAATATGTTGTTTTTGCTGTTGTTCTGCCCATAAACACTTTACCTGAAGTTTCCAGGAGCGCTCTGAGCAGGTACAAATTGCTGTGGAGGGAGAACTACTTTGTTAGGAGACTCTGGCACCTGTTGAAGACACGAAACCACGAAATTATGTAAAGAAAAACCGCATGCACGGGTAACATCAACGCTAGGCAATTAGAACGTGTTTCCAAGAAAATCTGTTCAGCCTTATGTAAAACTACTTTTTGTCTGTCTAAGTAACACTCATCATCCAACACAAGTCAACCCTCGTTTTGCTAAGAAATCTGATTAACATGCTGAAACAGAGTTAATAAAGCAGATACTAACATTGTCAGCTTTGAAAATTACAAATCCATAAAATATATTTCATAAAATGCATCCATAGAATCTAATTTAACTCCACGGCACATGCGGCAGTACAACACTCGCGTATGCATGCACGCGCGTGCCCACACACACACGCACGCACACACACATACACACACATGCATGCACACACACACACACACACACACACACACACACACACACACACACACACACACACACAAGCAATTTTAGCCAATCACAACTCTTTACCGTGAATTGCTGCAGAGCACTTCCGGCTGGGAAGTCTCCAGCACCTGTCCCTGAAGCAGCTTTTTGTTGGGCCGCTTTGGTGGAAGGGTAGTCTTCCCCCGACACGCCATTAGGATAAGTATGCTGCCCTGGGTCAGTGTTGGTGTTAGAAGTAACAGTAACTTGAGCCAGGTTGAATCGAACCGGAAAATCGTTTCCAAATTGGACACCAGACGATGGTGGTGGTGGTGGTGGTGGTGGTGGTGGTTGTTGCTGTTGTTGTTGAGCTGCTTTTCTGGCTGGATAGTCTCCCCCTGTTGTGCCGTCTTCATACGTGTGCAGACCCTGGTTGGGGCTGTTCTTCTCAACGACGTCGTTCCTTATCTGCGGGGCTTGGAACTGGTTTGGGAAGGGTCTTTGGAACTGAGGAGCTGCTGGTAGTGGTTGCTGTTGTTGCTGTTGTTTTTCAGCAGCTTTTACGGACGGATAGTTGTTGCCGGTTCTACCATCTGGGTACGTGTGTACAGGCTGGTTCGGGTTTTTCTTGACGAAGTTGTTTCTTGGAACATTGGGTGTTTGGAATTGAGGTGGGAATTGCCCTGTGAATTGAACAACAGGCTGTGGCGGTGGCCCTTGTGGTTGCTGTTTATGGGCAGCCCTCCTGGAAGGGTAATCTCCATCGGCTTTTGTTCCATCGGGGTAGGTGTGCGAGGCCTGTTCTGGGGTTTTCTGCTGGCTGTTTCCAGGCGTTTGGAACTGACCTGGGAAACTGCCTTTGAACTGAGGTGGCGGCAACAATAACTGCTGCTGCTGCTGTTGCTGTTGTTGTTGTTGTTGTTTCTGAGCTGCCATTCTGGAAGGGTAGTCCCCTCCTTTTGTGCCGTCTTCGTAAGTGTGAAATTCTTGATGAGGCTTGTCATTTTGGCGTCCCCCTTGAACGAAAGGTACTTGGAACCGAGCTGGGAAACTCCCACCAAACTGTGAGGCAGACTGTTGCCGTTGTTGTTGTTGTTGTTGTTGTTGCAGTTGCTGCTGTTGCTGGGCCGCCATCTTGGAGGGATAATCCCCGTCGGACGATGTTCCGTCTGGGTAAGTGTGCCCATCTTGGTTGGAAGTTTCGCGGACATTTTGCCCAGGCAATGCAAAACGAGCCGGGGATTGCTGCACAAGTCGAACAGGTGGTGACTGGTGTTGCTGCGTTTGGCTTTTCTGCTGCTGGGTCTTTTTGTGGGTAGGGTAGTCGTGCCCTGTCATACCGTTAGGGTAGGTGTGCGGAACCTGGCTAGGATTGCGACTCACAGGATTCTTGTTGACGACGCCAGCGGAACGTTGCGAGTTGAAGAACTGTGCTCCTGCTACAGGCTGCTGCTGCTGCTGCTTAGCTTGTTTGGCAGCCATCCTGGATGGATAGTCCTCACCTGTTGATCCATCCTCGTACGTGTGCGTCTTCTTAGTGAGCTGACCAGCGGTGAAATCTCTGTTGCTGGGAAAACTGTTGGCATGGATTTGACCAGCAGACCCTCCGGGATGTGTCTGTTTATTCTGGCTGTTACGCTGTTTTTCAGCCAGACGGGAGGGGTAGTCTCCGTGCATGGTGCCGTCAGCGTAGGTGTGGTTCTTTTCCTTCGCTCCGCTGCCCTCCCTGGCTTTAGTGGAAGCTGTAGGGGTGAAGATGGGCAGTTGTTGTTGTTGTTGTTGTTGTTGTTGAGGAGGAGGTGGCAAGTTGAGGAAGGCACGTCGGTTGTTCACTGTGACCAGAGGGAATGGTTGTCCTGACTGGAAACCTGCCACAATTCAGCATCAACTTTTGGAGTGAGTACATACTTTGTCACGTCTGTCTGTCCGTCCCGTCCACCTTCCCGTCTGTTTGTCTGTCTGTCTGTCTTTCTCTCTAGTGCTAGTAGTATCAGCAGCTGTAGCAGCTGCTGCTGCTGATGATGATGATACTATTAGTACTATTCTATTACCATCTGTAAATAAAATTCATTCAATTCAATTCTCTCCCTGTATTAATAAATGTTCGTTAGTTCGCTCTCTCTCTCTCTCTCTCTCTCTCTCTCTCTCTCTCTCTCTCTCTCTCTCTCTCTCTCTCTCTCTCTCTCTCTCTCTCCCCCTCTCTCTCTTTCTCTCTCTCCCCCCCTCCTCGCGCACGCGCACACCCCCTTCTTACAATATTTCAATACGTGTAGTAGTTCTCTCTCTCATCTAGGTTTGTTCTCGTAGATATGTCAGTGTCTTTTGCAATAATACTATACACTGACACGGGTTCTGACACACAGCGCCAAATAAATGAAATAGACTTACTGACTAAAAACTCGAGTATGCAAGTTTTTAATAGAAAAACAATGAAATGGGCAAATTTCTTTTAAATGGGTAAAACGTTTCTCTGGCCTGCAATTGCACAAAAAGTGCATACGATAAAATGTTATGATTGAAAGGCATGTAACAACGCCCCCTCCCCTCCCATCTTCTTCTTCTTCGTTTGATCTTCCACCTTCATCGTACAGAAGATTCTGAAGATTAACTTGGAAAAAAGTTTCTGCGCTTAGGTTAGGCTTCTGGTTTAAAGTCTTGGCTTGGTATGATGGGTAGAGAGGGAGTTGTGGATGAGGGTGGAGGGGGGGGGGGTAAGGAGATGAGGAAGAAGGGACGGGGGGGGGGGGGAGGGGGAGGGAGAGGGGGGGTTAGATCTGGCTTTTGAAGGCTCCCACTGTGGCTGATGACACTGCCACAGAAGGGAGCGGGTTCCACTCAGCAATGGTCCGAGGGGAGAAGGACTGCAATGCCTAGAGGTTTTTAAAGTTTTATAAATTGGCGAAAATATATGGCAAAACATAGCATAATTAATAAAATGATGCCATAAATTGTCATTTTCAATGTTTGATTACCAGGAGATGGCGCCATCTGTGAGCCTGTCGGCGGGAGGGAGAAGGAAGAGCCAAAGTTGACCGGAAATCTGCCACCGCCATTTTGGTTGAACGATTGTGACGTCACCGATGACACCCACAACACAGCACTCAGCAATGAAAGCTGTGAACGAAAATAAAATAGAGGAACAGAAAACATTTGATGAAGATGATAACTACGACAACGAGTTGACGACTACAACGATGATGATCATTTATGACAATTTGAAAACGAACTAATGAAACATTCGTTCTGATAATTTTTAGATCACTTTAAAAATAAAGCACATAATATTATTTATGATTATTGTAAGAACACTCAGATACAGTAGAAACAGTGCCGTTCCAAAATTTACTACTTGAACCGTTATTGTCCACACTCTTAAAAGATGTTTCCGCCCCCCAAAAAGACAATCAATATATATATGATAATTTTACAAAGTTGGTTTTCTTATACTTTTATTTTATACGTCTATCCGTTCAAGAATAAAGTCAATGCAAACGCCCCTGCCTTATAAATATAACCTCTTGATAACTTCTATTATATATTAATATTCCGTGCATGTCCCAACTATAGTCAGAAGTGGTGTCTGTAATGAACAGATAAAGTTAATAAATATAATACGTGTCAGTGTTAAAAACTTTATATATTCTTACTCACACGAGCTGTTTATCTTTTAATCTTTGACCAGCCTTTACAGCTTGAAGAACATTTAGATAATCAGGGAATTTGCTTTGGCTTCTTACTGAAGCCGTGCTCGTTTTGCTTCTTCGTGTCTTTTTATCTATCTATTTAATCATATTTCTTCTTCTTCTTCTTCTTCTTCTTCTTCTTCTTCTTCTGACTACTTCTTCTTCTTCTTCCTCTTCTTCTTTGTGAACGCAGTTTATTCAGAATTAATGTCCAATTTAAATATATTCTTCTACTTTTTCTTCTTCCTCTGACTTCTTCTTCTTCTTCTTCTTTTTCTTCTTCTTTGTGAACACCGTTTATTCAGAATGAATGTTCAATTTAAATATATTCTTCTTCTTCTTCGTCTTCTGCGTTCCCAGGCCATATGGTCATAATGGGTAAGGTACATAATTATGTGTCCGGTTTTCAGTTTTCACTGGTCTCCCCGCTGCGTACAGCCGACACATTCCGATTTCGGATGAGCTCAAAGGAGAAAACTATATAGATTTTTTGTGAAAAAAGGCAGGAGAATGGGCAAAAAGTCAGAAAGATAGTAGATGACACAAAGTAAGGAAAAAGGCAGAGTCAAAGAGAGTGACAGATTAGAGGAAGTTTCAAGCACAGAACTTCCAATACGTGGGGAAACTGTTTGTACGGAAGACCCTCCGGTATCCCCACGGGGAAAAACTTAAATATAAAATCTCTTTGCTGAAAATAGTGTACACTGTGCCCATGGTTTTTATTTGCCTTGTGGCTCAGTTTTAGCTACAGCGATGGCATTTCTGCCCTTCTTCTTACTGACAGAGGCTATACAGCCTCGGTTAAGTAGTATTGTGCCCCCGTATGTAAACGTCCCCATCTCTGTGGCCCCGTGTCATATCTCTCCGTCTCTTTTTTTCCCTAATCCTAACCCTATCCTATCCCTAATCCAAGGGGACACAGAGACCGGGACACATAGAGAGGGGACACACAAAGACGGGATACATAGAGACGGGGACACAATCGTAGAGAAGGGGACACATAGAGATGGGGACACATAGAGACAGGACACATAGAGACGGGGACACAATGACGGGGACATATAGAGACGGGGACACATAGAGATGGGGACACATAGAGACAGGACACATAGAGACGGGGACACAATGACGGGGACATATATAGAGACGGGTACACATAGAGACGGGTACACAATGACGGGAACACATAGAGACGGGGACACAATGATGGGGACTCATAGAGAAGGGGACACATAAAGACGGGGACACAATGAGGGGGACTCATAGAGAAGGGGGCACATAGAGACGGGGACACAATAGAGGGGGACTCATAGAGAAGGGGGCACATAGAGACGGGGACACATAGAGACGGGGACACATAGAGACAGGACACATAGAGACGGGGACACAATGAGGGGGACACATAGAGAAGGGGACACATAGAGACGGGGACACAATGAGGGGGACTCATAGAGAAGGGGGCACATAGAGACGGGGACACATAGAGACGGGGACACATAGAGACAGGACACATAGAGACAGGACACATAGAGACGGGGACACAATGACGGGGACATATAGAGACGGGGACACATAGAGACGGGGACACAATGAGGGGGAGACACAGAGACAGAGGCACACAGAGATGGGGGGACACAATGACGTTCGAGGGCACACAGAGATGATGACACAATTACGCATGGGGACACACAGAGATGGGGACACACTGACATATGGGGACACACAGAGATGAGGACACAATGACGTATGGGGACACACAGAGATGGGGACACAATGACGTATGGGGACACACAGAGATGAGGACACAATGACGTATGGGGACACACAGAGATGAGGACACAATGACGTATGAGGACACACAGAGATGAGGACACAATGACGTATGGGGACACACAGAGATGAGGACACAATGACGTATGGGGACACACAGAGATGAGGACACAATGACGTATGAGGACACACAGAGATGAGGACACAATGACGTATGAGGACACACAGAGATGGGGACACAATGACGTATGAGGACACACAGAGATGGGGACACAATGACGTATGGGGACACACAGAGATGGGGACACACTGACATATGGGGACACACAGAGATGAGGACACAATGACGTATGGGGACACACAGAGATGGGGACACAATGACGTATGGGGACACACAGAGATGAGGACATAATGAAGTACGTGGGCACACAGACACGGGAGCACATGGCAATGATCCTTTTGTCATACACTGTGCAGTCTCCATTTTGTTGGACTACAGAACGACTTGAGTTGTATTTACATTGACCTCAATTAAAACCAAAGCTATTAGGTCAAAGTTGAGGAGAGAAAGAGGACAGGCTGGATGAGCGAGGATGGGGTGGAGAAAATGATAGAACGACAGACGTGTAAATAGATAAACAGACAGATAAAATATGAATGTAGCAGCAAGGTCAAAGTCAACAAAAGTTACAGTTTCTCAACAGGAAAATCATCTTCAAGTAATTTACAGCTGTACAAAATCTAAAGTTGTTCTCAGAACAGGCTCCACTGAACTCCACCGAAGTGACTCAGTAGAGGTGCAGTGTGTCCTCTGGAGGTTGCCTCATGACGGCCTAACATACATTCGCTTCCTTTGGATTGCTTGATTTCGGATTCAGCGACCTGCCAAACCAGGGTGTTGCCGCGAGTTGGGACTCAGAATGAGCGGCCATTGTACGGTCGAGAAGATGGGACAGGCAAAAACGAAAACCCACAACAACCCTCTGGGAGTGGTTCTGTACAGGGCTTCGGGGGCAGTGGGTGGATGCCTCGTGCCTCCATGCGGGGAGCTGGACGACCCCGCCCCCTCCAAGAGTCTATCCCCGTGGGGATACTGGGGGGGTCTTTCGTAAAAATAGTGGTAAAGGTCAAGATGCCCCCTACATTTCTCTCGGCTCTCCCCGCATTTTCACACTTGCCTTTCTTACCAAACATTAAGCTGTATTTTATGAACCTTTTCAGCTAATTATCTTTGTTGAATAATTAATCGCAGTCATGATAAAGGCCATTATCTAATAGGACAACTTATTGGCCTATTCTCCTGCATTTAAAAACAAAAGTCCTCAAATAATTGCTCTTCTTTCAGCTCCTCCGAAATCGGAATGTGTCGGTGTGTAGCCTACGCAGCGGGGAGACCAGTGGAAACTGAAAACCGGACACATACGTACCTTACTTATTATGGCCGTATGGCCGCCCAGGGAACGCAGATGAAGAAGAAGTAGAACAGGGTTTCACAAAAATACTGGGCGGACAGACAGACAAAGAGTGAATTAAACAGTCACGCAAATAACAAATGGCTTCCCTATCAAAACAGGCGGGGGGGACCCAACAACCAAACAAAGCTCACCACTTTCATTGTTGACTTCTGGTTGCGCAAGAGATCTTCAACCAGAAATTACGTTCTCTATGGTCCGGTCTGCGAGATATGTTTTTTGTGTGTTAAAAACAAACAAACAAACAAACACACGATTGCCTAAAAATGAAGACAGTCGGGTTTGTTTTGTTTTTACACGAAATCACGTTATCACGCACAACGTTCCAAGCTTGTCTACCCTCAGTCGAAATGATTTTGAAAGTTTTGAGCACAAATATAAGACTTTTATAATGTAAGATTTCTTTGTCCGCGGGAGAGTCCAAACAGATTTATGGGGGTGTGAGGCTACTTTTTAAAGAAACGGTTGGACATTGGTAAGAGGCTGGTGTGTGTGTGTGTGTGTGTGTGTGTGGTGTGTGTGTGTGTGTGTTGTGTGTGTGTGTGTGTGTGTGTGTGAGTTAGTAGGGGGGGGGGGGGGTGAGTGGGGAGGGGGGTGCATGTAAAGAGGGAAGTGGGTGAGAAACAAGAAGATGGATTTTATTTTTCATTTTAGTTCACTCTGGTGTTTACTATTTTGTCTTTCTTCCATGTCAAAAGAAAATGGTTGAAGCTTGTTGTTTTGTTTTTCCCCTCATTCCTTTCTCCAATGCTCTCTCTCTCTCTCTCTCTCTCTCTCTCTCTCTCTCTCTCTCTCTCATCTCTCTCTCTCTCTCTCTCTCTCTCTCTCTATCTCCTCCTCTCTCTCTCTCTCCTCTCTCTCTCTCTCTCTCTCTCTCTTCATGTATTAGATTTATTCACTTAGTTCTTAATCAGAAGTTTACTATTTTTAGGGTTGGTGACTACTGTTGGTTTTTTTCTTCCGAAAACCACGTTGTAGAAATGATGTAAGGTTTTGTTCGTGCATATTCACGGTTTATTTCACAGACAAAATACCCCAAGAAACAAACAACTGAAAGCGACAAGCTAACAAAACCGAAACATCAATCTAGTCTATCACTAAGGTAACAACTTCTTACGATTGTTTTTTAAACTCTGCTAGTTTTTACAAGTTCATTTTGATTGTTACTTGATTTTATGCGTATTAAGTCACGTGGCCCACCCAACGATTCCATAAGGGCAAGAAACTTTAAATATGTTTTTAACACTTTGTTTTCCTTCCATTTTGTTTGTTTTGATATTTTCCTTTTCATGTATTATTATCCACAATACAATTATTATTTTAGATCTTTTGGCGCACCCAAGAGAGAAGGGGCTTCTTCTCTGTCCGAACATGAAAGATAAACGTCAGAACGAGCTTTAAAACTAAGCCCTAACCCGTGACTGGCCTCCCGGCGAGCTGCCAATCAAAACGTTCATCAACCTGTCTGAAACTGACCAGCCCAGTCGCAATGATGCAGTTGACAAGGACGTTTAGCTTGACGGGGCTCGTTGGGATTTTGAGGTTTTAAAACCAAAGAAAGAAAGAAAAAAAAGAGGTCAGGTTTGTATTGAGAGAGAGAGAGAGAGAGAGAGAGAGAGAGAGAGAGAGAGAGAGAGAGAGAGAGAGAGAGAGAGAGAGAGAGAGAGAGAGAGAAACGGACACACAGACGCGACGAGTTTGATGAACTGGGCCAACTGTCTATGTCAATATGCACGTGACCAAGTAGGGGGGGGGGGAGAGAGAGAGAGATAGAGAGAGAGAGAGAGAGAGAGAGAGAGAGAGAGAGAGAGAGAGAGAGAGAGAGAGAGAAGGGTGGGGGTGGGGGTGGAAAGAGAAACAAGTGGGCGATTTCTGAGAGAGATAGGCAAACAGACAGACAGAGACACACATAGACATAACGAAAACGAAAACGAAAACGAAAACGAAATTTTATTTAACCAGGGAACATGAGATAAGCAAGTTACATGCTTTTTTCCACCCAGCCCTGGGAAAGAGAGAGAGAGAGAGAGAGAGAGAGAGAGAGAGAGAGAGAGAGAGAGAGAGAGAGAGAGAGAGAGAGAGAGAGACAGACAGACAGACAGACAGACAGACAGACAGACAGGCAATTTCGCAAAGGGTATTAACCCCTGTAACGGTTTGCAATAACCTATTTAATTGACTGGCTTTTTGGTGACTGTGTTTAAAAAAATAAAATGCTTATTATTTTGTGATTTGGTATAAACAAAACTTCGGAACAGTCCATTTATAGGGGTGAAAGGAAAGAATGGTTATAAGTTTTTAATATTGTCTGCTACCCCCACCTCCACCCACCCCTTCCCCTTCTTCACTTCTACCCCTCCCTCCCCCCTCCTGAAAGAGTGGTCCGATTTTCCAATCAAACAATCCTATTTTGTCGAGATGGTCAAGGTCACGTGCTTTACATTCGCCCTTTTCATTGGCTACCGCCCATTGTGTGACGATGACGTTTATTCCTGTTGATGTCTAGGCAGCTTCATAAACTGTCTACTACGCACACAACGTTGAAAAATGTCAGGCAGTGCATTATTCTTGTTTGGCTCACTCGTATTAACGAAGTTAACACGAAGTGAGTCAATAGTATGCTAGTTGTTTGGTGTGTGTGTGTGTGTGTGTGTGTGTGTGTGTGTGTGTGTGTGTGTGTGTGTGTTGTGTCCGTGGTCTAATCTCTAAACTTTAATTCGGGAAATAGAAGGCATAGGCCTACATTGTTCAACCATTGCACACATATAGATGTCTATGCAAGCTTTCAAACAATAAAGATTGGAATAATTAAATACTTAAAACAACACTGTAAACAGATAACAAACAGATGACATTTTAGATTAGTGGGTTAGAGAGTATTCAACAGACAACATGAGTTAAGAAACTCATCAACACTGAAAGCCTTGATAGCTCTTACAAAAAATGTTTTTAGTTGTATCCATTAATGATAGTTTCATTTGTACTTTAAAATTTTAATATTGTCTGCTACCCCCACCTCCACCCACCCCTTCCCCTTCTTCACTTCTACCCCTCCCTCCCCCCTCCTGAAAGAGTGGTCCGATTTTCCAATCAAACAATCCTATTTTGTCGAGATGGTCAACCCCTTGGTATCTTGTACATTTAGACCCCCTCCCCCCATTCAATCTTTGTTGTTGTCCCACATGTGCCTGTTCGAGTGATCCTTGAAGGCTTTGCCTCTTGTTTATAATAGAAGTTTTCAGAACATGTAACTTGTGGGTGTATTTGAACTTTTTGTCCTTTACCGAGCCTTGAAGGCTTTGCCTCTTGTTTATAATAGAAGTTTTCAGAACATGTAACTTGTGGGTGCATTTGAACTTTTTGTCCTTTACCGAGCCTTGAAGGCTTTGCCTCTTGTTTATAATAGAAGTTTTCAGAACATGTAACTTGTGGGTGCATTTGAACTTTTTGTCCTTTACCGAGCCTTGAAGGCTTTGCCTCTTGTTTATAATAGAAGTTTTCAGAACATGTAACTTGTGGGTGCATTTGAACTTTTTGTCCTTTACCGAGCCTTGAAGGCTTTGCCTCTTGTTTATAATAGAAGTTTTCAGAACATGTAACTTGTGGGTGCATTTGAACTTTTTGTCCTTTACCGAGCCTTGAAGGCTTTGCCTCTTGTTTATAATAGAAGTTTTCAGAACATGTAACTTGTGGGTGCATTTGAACTTTTTGTCGAATAAAAAGTCGACGATCTTATTTCCTTCTTCATGCCCTGCACTTCTTTTACCCCCCCCCCCCCCCCCCACACACACACACACACGTTCAGGAGGGTGAGGAGGGGATGGGGGGTAAATAGAGGGCAGATAATCTTAACACTAATAGCATGTATTTGTTTAGTATTTTTTGTCTACTCCTTATCGTTAGTCTGATTGTTTCATATGTATGTTATGTTAGCCGTTATACTTTATACCTTTTTATTATTAACTCCTCTTATTCTGCTTCTCTCTCTCTCTCTCTCTCTCTCTCTCTCTCTCTCTCTCTCTCTCTCTCTCTCTCTCTCTTTCTCTTGATCATTATTTTGGGGGGTCTAAAATAACTTATGTGAAAAGACATTGCATTGAAGAAATCACACACACACACACACACACACACACACACATACACACACACACATACAGAGAGAGAGAGAGAGAGAGGAGGGGAGAGAGAGAGAGAGAGAGAGAGAGAGAGAGAGAGAGAGAGAGAGAGAGAGAGAGAGAGAGAGAGAGAGAGAGAGAGAGAGAGAGAGAGAGAAGTCTGAAGTCTGAAATGATTTAATTTGTTAGGCGACAGACCCATGCAAATGGAGTTCACGGAGAGAGAGAGAGAGAGAGAGAGAGAGAGAGAGAGAGGGAGAGAGAGAGAGAGAGAGAGAGAGAGAGAGAGAGAGAGAGAGAGAGAGAGAGAGAGAGAGAGAGAGAGAGAGAGAGAGAGAGAGAGAGAGAGAGAGAGAGAGAGATGCTTGAAAGCCACTGACACACTTAGGCTACTCACACTGTGCGTGGACGCATGC
>CM065693.1:8249114-8264114 GCA_017654935.2 Phymorhynchus buccinoides
AGAAGAAGAAGACAGAAATCCTGACCCAGCCAGCCAGGTTCCGCTGACAGGTCCCCAACGTGATGCCGTGCCAAGCAAGATAATGACCCAGCCAGCCAGGTCCCGCTAATCGTCTCCCAGCGTAATGCCGCACCATTGGGAACATTTTTTTTTAAAGAGGGGATGGGGGTGAGTTATTGTGGTTTGGAAACCCAGGACACGAAGGTGCCCAACTGGCAAGGTCCCCGCCTCAACAGCCTGCTGTTGTCAGAGGCTTGTCAAGTGAGGGTCACGGTAGAGTATTGTGTCCACATGCCCTCTCAGCTTGTGAAACAGGCTTTAGGACTGGGTCAAGTTTCTCTAGATAACGGTCGCCACGCGAACAACGCTTACGCCAATCGGGGCCTAAGAAACACTTTAGAAAACGTTTGTGGAAGAATATTACAAGCTCTTGTCTGATTGGTCAAAATGTGGGTTTTTAATTTTAAACAAACTTTAATGGACCAATCAACAACAAGAAATGTATTCACCCCCTACTAGTTCCGGATAGTTCCCGCTTGCTCGGTGTTTGGCGTGAACAAAACGCCACGGCAAACGAAGGGTGTTTCTTAGACCGTTTTTGCCGATTTGAGCGAGCGCAACGCAACGTTAGCCCTTGTGAAACGGCCCCCTGGTTCTGCCTTTACTGCTGTTGCTGGGGTTAACCGTCGCTAATCGCGAATAACTGTTACTATACTCTATTCACGATGGCGACGGGTTAACTCTGTTATGGAATGCCACAAGACGTATAAGCTTCTCTCTCAATCCAATGCGCTCATGTCACGACTGCAAAGAACAGCAGCGAATTAGAAATGATCAACATGCACGTGTCAGAATTTCCCCCAATCCGTACATTTTTACCCTTCTTTCGTCCATTTATTTACGGATTGCGCATGGGATTTCCGCACGGAATCTCCGCATATGTGTGTATACGGCCTAAGGGAGTCACATAAATGTCCCTTCAGTATTAGACTAACAATACTAGATCTAGTCTAGGTCTAATATTGTGTTCGCACCATAAGTATAATTACGATTTTTATTGAGCGTGGATGGTTGTGCAGGCCATGACGTCAAGGTTTCTACTTGTCGTCATTGTAAATGACGCAATTTTATTGGTTCGTAGTCTCTTTTCTTTTGTTATCACGAACTAGGTGTATTATCATTGGCAGTTTTGAAATGTCAGAAATAGAAATATTCCACACAATACCAGCGATGTGAGAGACAATGAAACATGGGAGCAGAAGATTTCTTGGGAGTTAGTACCATCAGTAACCAGTTTACGTTTGAGTACTTGGATAACTGGGTGTGTTTTAATTATCATTCGGAACCTCGCTACGGCCCTGCAGTGTTTTTCCTCTGTGTGGCCGTGCTGGGCATGGCTGGCAACGCGTTCTCACTGGCAGTGTGGAGGATGGACTCTTCTTCCTTCAACGCCACAGTGTTCTTCTTCAAGGCCCTGGCCCTGTTTGACTCGATTTTCCTCGGCACGGTTTTCTATTACAGCGTATTCTCAATAGATTTTGATCCTACTTTCTTGCGGCATTGGTTTCCCTGGCTTTTGATGACCTACGCCCAGTTAGTGTCCGTCCACGTGACCATGCTGATCGGCGTCATCCGTTGGATCAACATCACCTTTCCCTTCCGAGCGCAGAGACTGACGACTGCGTGTCTGATCTATACGTCGTTTGTGGCCGTGCTCGTCTACTGTGGGACCATACAAGCCCTGGGGGTGTACCAATCTCACTATGTCTTATTGTACGTGGGGCTGCTGTTGCCTTTTCTGCTGTTGCTGATACTCTGCCTCCGTCTTAAGTGCACCGCTAAAACACGCTCTAGAAGTTTGCCTCACACGGTGAGGGTAAAAGCTCAGCCGCAGCTAGAAACAATTATTGAGGATGGCGAGACACATTATGCTGAGGCAGAGAGCGTAATGGGGGAAATTCAACCCAACCAACAAACTATAGATCTGGCGCACTTACCTGAAGCAGTGAACGCTATTAGAACAAAATTGCCCGGCTCGGTAAAGGAAGAACCCCAGCCAAAAGGAACTGCTCCACTAGGTGCTCAAGGCGAGGTGCAACCTGGTCCAGGTGCCGCACAACCTGCTCCTGAGGCGGCAAACACGGCTGGAAGAGACCCTGTTCAGCCCAGCACTGTTCCACCTAGTGGTCCTAAAGCAGCGAACACTTCTGGAAGAGATCCTGTTCAGCCCAGCACTGTTCCACCTAGTGGTCCTAAAGCAGCAAACACTTCTGGAAGAGATCCTGTTCAGCCCAGCACTATTCCTCAAAGTCAAGAAGCAGCGAACACTTCTGGAAGAGATCCTGTTCAGCCCAGCACTGTTCCACCTAGTGGTCCTAAAACAGCGAACACTTCTGGAAGAGATCCTGTTCAACCCAGCACTGTTCCTCAAAGTAAAAAAGCAGCGAACACTTCTGGAAGAGATCCTGTTCAGCCCAGCACTGTTCCACCTAGTGGTCCTAAAGCAGCGAACACTTCTGGAAGAGATCCTGTTCAACCCAGCACTGTTCCTCAAAGTCAAAAAGCAGCGAACATTGCTGGAAGAGATCCTGTTCAGCTCAGCACTATTCCTCAAAGTCAAGAAGCAGCGAACACTTCTGGAAGAGATCCTGTTCAGCCCAGCACTGTTCCACCTAGTGGTCCTAAAGCAGCAAACACTCCTGGAAAAGACCTTGTTCAGCCCAGCATTGTTCCTCAAAGTTCCGAGGCAGTGACCACTCCTGGAAGAGATCTTGCTAAGACCAACTCTGTTTCACGACCATCCGATCTTCAGCTGTCCAGAGCTGTGGTGTTAGTGACCATACGTTCTGTTGTAGCGTACCTCATCCTCTTCATTTCGCACCTTATCCTTGTTTCCTTGTCCAAGCCTTCCGAGGCGGGTTTAGTGGTGGTGTTGTGCCTTGTGTTCAACTGTAGTGTTAACGTGTTCATGTATTGGTGCTGCGTCTCCACGTTCCAACAGCTGGCCAAGCGACTTCTCTGCGGTTAATCGTCTCTGACTTTGTCGAAGACGTGCATGATGATGCGTGTAAAGTGCTGCGTGATGCTATATTATGTTCCGAGGTCTCGGTCATATGGCATAGTCCTATTTCAACTGAAATTGTTCTATTGTAATCCACCCCCTTCTCTCCCTGTGAGGATAAAGTGTCTTAAAACCGAACATTATCGGACTTTGTCCTATTGATTTATGCAAGAGCCAGAACATTTTGTTCTATTAATATTCTTGTTTCAGGACAGTTTTTCCTGTCACTTTCCCATCCTGGGTGCATCACTGTAGACGTTCACAATGCTTTGATTTTCGCTTTAGACGCGGGTTTTTTTTTAAATAAAGAAAAATGTATGGAGGGTATGGTGAAGGTCTTGAAATTGGACTTTTTATCTTATCAGTTGAAAACAAAGATCCAACTCATTATGAGTCAAAGTTAATACAGAGTTCATGCTATATTCATGCATAAAATTATACAATCTCTTTTCGGCCGGAGATGTAAGCCAGTATTATTACAATGATTGTATTATTTTGATGTCGCTAAAAAAAAAATTAAGATTTGAAATCTAGTGAAGGACTATGTCTGAATAATTATATATATAATATATATAAATGTTACTTATTTTATTTAAACGAAGGAAATCTTTTAGAAGTGCAGTTTTTCTTTTTAGACCCAAAATACTAAATATTGTTGCTCTCTTTCTCCTCCTCCTTTGGCTTCAGTATATGAACAGTTTGCTATTCGAAAGCTTATCACTGCTAGCAGGCCTATTCCCACATACCGCTGGTCCCGGACTGTAATTTTGCACACATGATACGTCTAGTCCCATGGAACCGGTATTCCCACACATTTTGTGTGTTTGTGTCTGACGAATCCAGACAAACGCACGCTAATGCGCGCGCGCACACACACACACAGACGCGCGCACGCAACACACACATACGCGCGCGCGCAGGCGCATAGACTCTCACACACACTAGCCCATTCAGTGTATAACAAAACGGGTGTTGCAAACGCACACACGCCGCAATGACACGTATAGCTAGTAGGAATATAAAGTATGTGAGAATAGTGGGTTGTTACCGCTATATCTACTGACTTTGTTCTATTTTCTAAAATCTGCAACAAAAGATTTTTTGGATGTACATGGGCAAGTGTTGATGTATTTTTGTACAGGTATTATATCTGTAGGTGCTGCAGCCAGATGCATTAGTTGGCCTTCGTGCATAGACCTTCTCTAAAAGGCCAGCCACACGGCAGCTAAAATCGTACGACTGTACGATGCGATTCGATCACGTGATCTCGAAGCGCGGATCACATTTGTTCTTGGAGACCACGTGATCGAACCGTATCGTACAGTGGTGCGATTTTAGTTGACGTGTGGCCGGCCCTTAAACAGAAGCCGTCCTCAGGATCTCTTGGCCGAGAGAGTGGGGGTGTACCCTGGGCAAGACATCTGCACTATGGATAAATGTTGGTCCCGCCCACCAGAATAGCATTTGCCCCCTCTGCTATCTGTATGTCATAATCGGAAACGATAGAGCACTACGCATATACACACTACACAAGCAAAATGTGTATGCTGGATGTTAGATGTCAAAATTGCTGGTAGTCTTTTTTGTATTATTTTAAAAAAAAATCTTTTTGTCATTTTAACAAATTGTTATTGAATATTTTATACAATTGATGGGGTTTATATGGATGTTTTGTCGCTAATTTGCTTCTATTATGCTTATTTTATACGTGGCTTAATTAGATTATGGAACGAAGTGGGTTATTTGGTTGCTTTATACATGTATTTTTATATGAGAATAACAATTCTATTTTTTGGGACACACACCAGACTTGTTCCGGTGCGTGTGTGCGTGCGAGCGCGTGTGTATGTGTTCGTGCGTGCGCATGTTTGTATAGGCATCTGTGCGTGCGCGCGCGCGCGTGTGTGTGTGTGTGTGTGTGTGTGTGTGTGAGATATAATAACAATTCTATTTTTTTGGACACACACCAAACTTGTTCCGGAGCGTGTGTGTGTGCGCGCGCGTGTGTATGTGTTCGTGCGTGCGCATGTTTGTGTAGGCATGTGTGTGTGTGTGTGTGTGCGTGTGTGTGCGCGCGCATGCGCGTCTCTGTGTGTCTGCGTTTCTGTGTATATATTCGTGCTTATGCGCATAATTATGTTCGTGTGTATGTACTTAGGACTGTCTGTCAATGTGCATAGATATAAAAGGGGCACTCCTGCATTGAAATGCTCCATTCCTTGTCTGGCCGCCGACGGAGACACACCTCGCTGCGACACACAGAGAAAGAAGAAAGAAAGGGAGCCTCCAGCCTCCACGCTACGCCAGAGAGAAAAAAGAAAGGGGAGACCTTCTCGTCTCTCCAATTAACTTGCCGGCCCTCCACTGCTCAGCGCCACTAGACCAACGTTACCTCTACGCCCTGCCGACATCTTTCCCCGCTACACTGGGAAGTTAAGTAAATAACACGAGCCTCTGGCCGTCCGAAAATCGACTTAACAAATTTAAAAGTAAATAACGTTGTCTCTTGGCCTGGGAGGGCACTGGTTAGATAGTTTATTGTGTATACATTTTTATTAACATAACATTTTTCCCATCCCTTTATGATTTTCCTCTTGTCTTCAGTTTCTTGTTCTCAAAAATAAGCTAAATTAAGTTAAGAGGGCACCATGAGCGAAGATACATCGAAGAAAAAGGGAGAGGGGGGGGGGGGAGACATCAGATAGTACACAGGGGGACTCTGAGGAGAGTTTTGAGACTACCTTTGAGTCCAGCTCTAGTGAGTCCCCTCAGACATTCATTGAGGTTGAGGATGCACTCCCTCCAAATAAAGAACAAAACGGGAGTCCGATTCCATCGAACTCGAGCACTCCAAACACTCCCTCAAGAAAACGAAATCGAGGGGCAGAGACCAGTCCCCCCAGTCTAGACATGACACAGGGAGTCCCCAAAAAAACACGGGAGGGGCTCTTCGACACGTTGAAAACACTCCCACAGACACAACAACAACAACAACAAATCAGCCCAATTGAAAATCAGGGGACAGAACTGAATGTGACACCCCCCACACAATTACAAAACACACATGAAACAAGCACAGGCCCTCGGGAGGAAAGGGAGATAACAATAGACACTCCTGAGAAACACAGTGACATTCACCTGTCAGATGGCCCTACAATTCACACACAATCAATCTGGGGTTCCCTCCCTTCCCCAAGTTTGGAAAAAAACGTGCAAAACGAACAGCAGCAAAACCAATTAGGGGCAAAACCTAGACCTAGGCCCAGACCCAGACGCATGCGCGCGCAACCAGACACAGAAAGGGGAGATAATTCCAGAAACCCCCCAAAGCCAACATTTTTAAAGTACCCTGTAATCGTGGAGGATCAGGGTACAGGCCCAGCTACCATCAAGGGCCTTGGCCCAGTCACAGGCATGCGCCTGTGGCTCAACTCAATTGGAGAAATAGCTAGTCAGAGATCCCTGGCCGGGAATAAAATACTAATTGGCTGCCATACAGCAGACCAACAAAACCGTTTAGTCAACATGAGACTGATATCTGATATTCCAATTAAATGTACCATACCGACGGCCTCCACCGAGGGAGTGATCAGACCGATCCCCCTCGATGAGAATGAAAAAGATCTCCTGCCCATGATTAAAAATGCAAAACATATATTAAGATTGAATAACAGAGATGGCTCCAAATCCAAGGCTCTAAAAATAACATTTAATGAACCCATTCTGCCAACACACATCAAAATCTGTGCACAGGACTTTGAAGTCCTTCCATTTGTGGCCCCAGTCCGCAGGTGCAAAAAGTGTGCCCGATTCGGCCACTCGGCAGAACAGTGTAAATCAAAAAAAGAAACATGTGCCAAGTGTGCCGAACCGGGCCACTCCACCCAAACATGCACAAAAAACTACAAATGCGTCAACTGTGGGGGACCACACTCAGCGGCATATGGCGGATGTCCGCAATACCAGCTCCGCATCCGCGCGAATCGTATT
The DNA here is from genome assembly GCA_017654935.2 of Phymorhynchus buccinoides. NCBI lineage: Eukaryota > Metazoa > Mollusca > Gastropoda > Neogastropoda > Raphitomidae > Phymorhynchus > Phymorhynchus buccinoides. The sequence continues at coordinate 8,256,166 of CM065693.1, forward strand.
CGCGCGGAAGTGTTTATACCCTATGCAGAAGCTATACGCCGGGCCAAAGTGGCCCAGGAAAAAGAACATCTTCAGAAACAAATTCCACCATCTTCCCCTTTGTCACCCACGGTTGACCCAGCATGGCAACAAGAAGAGCGCCACAAATTCACTTATGCAAAAGCTGTTCAAAACACAAACCCCAAACCCTTAAACAAAACAACAACTACAGAACAGAGTCAACTACAACAGACAAACCAGACCCCCCAAACACCAACTGACATAACTGACAAAATAACAACACAAACAGAAACTCATCTAACAAAACCAAAAACCACCCCAAGGCGTAAACCGAGAAGAGCTAGAATCCTCAGTTCACAAGAGAGAGCCCTGCGAAGAAAAGCAGAAGTAGCTAAAACAACCTTGCGTGATCAAATCACACAACAAAAAATAGAAGAAACTGTTTCCCGTCAAATACAAAAACACTCTGCCATCATGATGAAAGAAGTGATCTCATACATGGACAAAGTACTGACAAATTTTACGGACAAATTGACCAAACATACACAACTAGACAATCAAACCAGTCTGACAACACCCCCTCCCCCCCCTTCCCCTTCAAACACAATCTCAATGGAAATTGGAAATACAGATGTCAGTTCCGACCAAAACCAAGATCAAACTCCTACCGAGTCTTTATTAACACAAATCCTAGTACAGTTCGCGAAAGCACGAGCTGCACAGAAACCGAGCCTTCTGCTCGAGGGACTTATCTCCCTTTTCCCTTCTTCTTCGAACGGCCAGCCTCAGGTGGGTCCTAAAACCAATCTGTTTCGCTTGGCTGAACTCGCCTGCGGCTCGGCAGGAGGGGGGGAGGGGCCCAGACAGAAGAGGGTTAACTCTCAAACTCATAAAAGGTAGCGGCGGCGGCCCGCACACTTTAGACATAATTAACTTTATCCAGCAACCCTTCTTTTAACTACTCCCCACCCGTAAGGTTTCTGTCCAAACTAAACATTTTGCAATGGAATTGCCGTGCCATCAAAAAAACAGGCGATCATCTAATTCATTATTTATCATCAAATTCCAACACCTACCACTTTCTTTGCTTACAATCATTAAACATTAATTATTCTAATTTGCCACGCATACAAGGCTACCATTATCCCCCTTCAATAAGTAACACAAACCCGTAAGGTTTCTGTCCAAACTAAACATTTTGCAATGGAATTGCCGTGCCATCAAAAAAACAGGCGATCATCTAATTCATTATTTATCATCAAATTCCAACACCTACCACTTTCTTTGCTTACAATCATTAAACATTAATTATTCTAATTTGCCACGCATACAAGGCTACCATTATCCCCCTTCAATAAGTAACACAACAAATAAAGTATACACTGCAACATATGTTCATCTAAATATACAATATACTAATATTCAATCCCCCCAAGACAACATAATAGGTATACGGTACGCCAATACCATCCAAACTAAAATTAATGGAAAATTAACAAACATTTTAAACTTATACTATCCTAAAGGCTATGATGCCGCTGATTATTCTGACTGGCTCTCATCTCTTTCCGATACCGTCTCCTGGGTGGTGGTAGGTGACTTTAATGCTCACCACCCCACCTGGGAGCAATTCGGTACATCATCTAGTGGCGGGGGTGGGATGCTAGTCCAACATATAAATGAATCTAATTTAATCCTTATAAATGATGGATCTTCAACAAGATTTCCGGACTCTAGCAAACACAAACCAACGGCTATCGACTTATCCTTGATTAGTCCAGATCTGGTAGTAAACCATGAGTGGTATCCGTTGTCTGACACCTTAATGTCAGACCATAAACCCATTTTGATAACCTTTAATGTTCAAATTCCAGTTCCGTTTCAATCACAGCAACAACAATTTAATTATGAAAATGCTAACTGGACCTTATTCCAGTCTATCCTTGGTAAAAACAATAAAGAAAATATTTTTGACCCTGACCTTGAAATTCATTATGACAACTTAAGAACATCTATAATAAAGGCATGCCAACTTTCTATTCCCTCTAAAACACTTAAAACTAACCTTCGTCCATCAGCTAAACCGTGGTGGACAGACACAGTTAAAGAAGCAGTGCAAAAGAAAAAAAGAGCATGTAACTATTTTGATTGTCATCCCACCCCGCCAAATCACGCTTCAAAAGTAGAAGCTGAAAAACTCTGTGAAGATATCATTAATCTAGCTAAAAGGGAATATTTTAACACTGACGAGATACTCGATTACCGAGATCTCGGGAAAGCATGGAAAAAGATCAACAAAATAAATAACAAAGGTAAAGTGTGGGAGCCCAGAGTAATGAATGATAATGTAATTACAACTAATAATATACAAACAGCTGATGTTCTAGCTAATACTTTCGCACAGGCCAGTCAGTCTAAATATCTACCCTTTGAAGAACAGAATAGGCGTAAAAACACCCCCACTATCCCTAAATCCAATAATAATTCGCACTATATAAACGCTCCCCTCAAGTTGACCGAGCTTGCTGGGTCCCTTAATCAAATTAGAAAAACTAATAAAGCTACAGGAGGTGATCCCATCTCCTACAAAATACTTAAAAAATTGCCCCCTTCTTTTCACGAGATCTTATTACAATTCTACGCCAGATGTTGGGAGGGGGGGGAGGTGCCTAGCGCATGGAAAGAGGCACAGGTGGTGGGGGTCCTGAAGCCCGGAAAACCGGCTAGGGACCCCAAAAGTTACCGCCCCATCTCCCTCACCCCTCATATTGGCAAGTTATACGAAAGAATCGTAAAAAACAGACTAGAATACTTTTTGGAAAAAAATAATATTATCCCCACTATCCAGGCAGGTTTTCGTAAACATAGGTCCTGCATGGAACAAATTGTAAGATTAACCTCCCATGTCAGAAAAGCATTAGCAAGACGCAGGAAAGTCTTTGCCACCTTTTTTGATATAAAAGGGGCATACGACTCCGTCTGGCATGGGAGACTACTCGAAAAAATCAGCAGGCTCGGAATTGAGGGCAACACTTATAATTTTATCTATTCTTTTTTACAAAACAGAAGTTTCAGAGTAAGGGTGGGCCAGTCTCTCTCTGCCAAGCACCAAATGGATATGGGAGTCCCCCAGGGCAGCATAATTGCTCCAACCCTTTTCAACATCATGTTGCATGATATTTCACAAGTTAAATTTGAAGGCTGTAAGATAGCACTGTATGCAGATGATATAGCTATCTGGTCTCCTCCCACAGCACGAGGAATCAAATATAATCTTGACCCCGAAATGGGAGTCCACCAACATAACACTAACTTAGTAGTTCACTATTTGAAGTTTAATGGTTTCACGATTTCTCCGCAAAAATGTGAATTTATGGTTTTTTCAACTAACACAGTAAAACACAACAATTATAAGATTAAAATCCTAGACCAAATTAAAACTCCATCTCTCTTTGTTAAATTTCTGGGAGTCCACCTTACAAGAGATCTTTCATGGACCCACCACATTACTCATTTAGCAAATAAAGCAATTAAAGCCCTGAACTTAATAAAAGTACTAACGAGACAAAAATGGGCTCGGGACCCTAAATTCATTACCTATTTAGTGAAGACCTTGGTCAGAAGCCGTTTAACATACGGCATGGAAACGTTTTATAATTTAACCCCATCCAACCTAAAAACACTACAATCTATTGAACTTAAAGCCTTAAAGATTGCCCTGGGCCTCCCGCCTTTCGCCGTGAATCTTCTTGTATATAGAGACATAGGCTGGCTCCCCTTGCATCATCTAATAAAATTAAACTGTGCTACTTTCTTAACCAGACTTCATAGCACTAATAATTTTACAAAAGAAAACTTTTTTACACAATTTTCAGATCCGTACTTTGCCACATCTACGAAATTTGTACAGAAGTTTATTAACATATATGACTTTGCCCAAAAAACTTTTGAAAACGCGGGCATATCATTAGAGAATATAGTCTTTTATCCAAAGCACATAGTGCCACAGTGGGATTGGGACCCCCCCGAGTTTGATACAGTATTACATCAAGAATTTAACAAAGATGAACAAATAAACCAATTAACAGTTGCCGCAAAACAAAAAATTTATAATTATCAACATCAACTCTGTATCTATACAGATGGCTCAAAAATAAATGATAATAAAATAGGTTGTGCCTTTGTCATACCTAGTCTTAAGATATTTAAAAATTTCCAATTAAACGAAAACATCTCAATTTTTTCAGCAGAACTTTGGGCCATCTTAGAAGCACTATCATATATTAATTATCTACCAAACCCTCCATTTCAAATAGCCATTTTTTCAGATTCTCTTTCATCCATCTTTGCACTTCAAGGGGACAGCCACGATCGCCTTGAAATTAAAAACGAAATAAAAAAACTTATACATCACCTGCACCTTAGAGGAACAAGGGTTACAATCATATGGATCCCCTCCCACTGTGGTATCACGGGAAATGATTTGGCTGATAGAGAGGCCAAGAGAGCCGCTACACATATGTCCGGCTCTCCAGTAAACATAGGCTTAACAATTGGCGAAGCCAAATCTATTCTTAAAAAAACGGTGTTCCAGGAGTGGTCCAAGGAACTTGTAATATACACAAAGGCCCACTCCTGGGATCAAAAGATAGTCCAGGGGGGACTGTTCCTTACCGTACCTCATTACATATCTAAACTGATTTTTAGACTAAGAACAAATGCACATTTTTGTAAATTCAGTAACACCCCATGTAAATGTAACAAAACACTTAACGTAGAACACCTCTTTAACCCTTGCATTTATATCCATAAAGAGTTTGAGGAACTTTTCTGTCAATTAAAAACAGCTAAAATACCATTTACACAAAATTCAATATTAAGAAACGGTGTTAAAGAATGGTCCCCCCTGGTGTGGTTTGCAGAAGCCATTCGACGATCATTTCTAAAAGATTATTTTTAAAAATAAAAATATAAAAAATAAATAAAAATTTAATACATAAAAAGTTGTTGGCTGCCATTCACCGCAGACTTCATGACCCAGTTAAACACTCTTCATCCGCCACTTTGTGACGGGTGTCCTCATAGAGGGTCGGAAAGGATTGCCCATCTCGACCCACTTTTGTTTTATCAGCAACCCATTCCCAATGGCTGTCTGGCCTGTGCATTTTATAAATAGTCATTTCTATATTTTTCTTTAACTAAAAGGGGACTCTGTGGGTGGGCCGGACCGGTTCCCCTTTCCTCTTGTGGAGATGGGGGCTGTGTTCGGCCCGCCTATAGACTCTTTAGTAGTTGCATAGCTCTGTCTCCCCTCCCCTCTTTTTTGAGAGGGGGGGGGGGGTTTCAGTGGCTGGATGCCTCGGGCCTGCGACAGACAAGTTCCCTTGCCGGCCCGAGACACCCACGGGCGTCCGCCCCTATTGGCGTACGCCCGAAGCATCGACCCTATCCGAAGGGAATCTTTAACCTGTCCAAATACACAAATAAACAAAACTATATTTTATATAAACATATTTTGGTGGGGGTGGGGTCTTCTCGGGGGATGTCCCGGCCGCCCTCACACACTCCCCGTCCCACTTCCCCTCCCTGTCACGCCGTTTTATTTCCATGTGTGCCAGTAAGGCCGTAGTGGCCTCTTTTGGGCCCACCCCATTTTAATCCCCCCTCTCCTCAGTGTGTTCGCGCTCGGGGCGCCCCCCGTGACCTCCTCGGTAGTAGTCACGCTTCGCGTTGCAGCCCCTCCACACTTCGGTGCACGGACTGCACAAGCTACGCCTCCCCTCCGCACGGGGTGGGGAGGAGGGGTCCCTCTCCCTCCCTCCCCCTACCCCCTGTATCGGAAGAATCCCTCGCCACCCCCTCCATCTTCACCTTTACTATTACTATTATTTTATTATAGAAAAATTCGTTGCTCTGGCTCCCACACAAAATTTTAACAATTTAAAGTCTATATAAAATAACACCATGACAACGAAGGCGGGGGGGTGTTTTGTAGCCACCCCCCTTTGGGAATTCATGAAGTATAATTACAAACAAACATAAGTTGCGTGGCCGTCGCCGCCTATCAAATTCAGATTTAAACATTATTTACCTTACATGAATAATCTTCATTGTTCGAATGGGAACACATAAATCTTTATCGGATATCATATCGCCGGCCGGGGATCTCTCCCTCGATGCAGCTTGTGTCTGCGCGCGCAAATGCACTTACATTTTAATTGATAGATATCTCCTTATACTCATATATTAAAATATAAAGTGACATACAAGAATTTTACTATAACTTTTAAAACATATAACATTATAAACCATGGTTAAACTTTTAACTTACTTTTATCATATATTTTATCTTAAACAACAGGGTTGTCTCCCCTCATAATAAAGTAGGGTTAAACATTAACCCCTTTTAATATTAGATTTTATTTAAATGTTAAAAATTTTAAAGATAGAGCATGGTGCCCTCTTAAAAAATCTATATGTATATATAGGATTTACATAGGAGACTCGGCTGGGATCAACTTAAGATTAATTCTGCCCTGAGTTGAGGCCCCCCTCTCGGGGAGGCGCCCCCGCCGTTGGTAGTTGACGCGAGGATGTCTCGCGTATCCTCCGGCGGTGGGGGTGGCTCCCCTGGATGGTTGAGGACCCCCGGGTAGTTGGCCCCTTCCCCTCTTTCCCCTCTCCCAAAAACCCGTGAGATGGCCTCCCCCTTGGTGGGGAGGGCCCGCCGCGGGTTGTTGACGCGAGGATGGCTCGCGTATACCTCCCCCGGCTGGCCCTCCCCAACTCGGTGTGTTGAGACCCTCCGGGATCCCCCTTCTTTCCCACCCCTTCCCTATATATAGACCCCAGTCGAGTTTCAAAATCACCCTTTTTCTTCTCGTATAATCTAAATATTTTGTCCCCCTTTTTTTTCAAAACAAATTGCCGTAATAGGAGTTTTCTCCCCTGGCATTTTAATAAATTATATGTATATAACTCTTATCTCATGTACAGATAAATATAATATAGAATATAAAGAATGTAAATATAACTGAAATATATTACCAATGTATATAGAAACTAGATGTATGTAAATATTTTCTTTTAAAATAAATAAGGCCAGAAGTGGTTTTTATTAATAAATATAAAAACACGAAATTTTTAAAAAACTGTAGCCCTTGATTTTAATACAAATAGGGAGGGTTGTACTCGGGTCAGACAACAAACGAATTTTAATTTAACCTTTTATACATATATAGTTATTTAACAAGCATTTTCAGACAATACTAACTAATTTTAAAATTCTTAACAGGATACTCCTCACAACACATGAAAATCTTGCGCTTTTAGAATCCTTCCCCAAAATCTTTTTATGTTTTGTCTTCGTTTTGTATACGTCTTCTTACGTTTATGTATTGTCTTTTGTTTATTTACAATTAACAAATGTCCCATATGTGCCTTCCCAGGTCGAGAGGACGTAAAATCCTAGATAACAACATGAAATGGTCCCGCAGTCAAGAGAAGCGGAAGTAGACCTTAAAAACCCACCAGATCGCGCGTCAAAATCACGGGTTTCACGCGTTTCCCCTCTTATACCTGGTAAGAAATGTTGTTTTGACCAGGTTTGACTCCCATACAAATGCCCCCCAATTCAAACCGAAACATCATTTTAAAGAGCAGCCTCAATTTGAAGTTGGGGACATTTGTATGTGGGTCACAGCTACCTAGAACAAACCCACGGGACTTAATCGTGGTGCGTCAGTGTGTCTTTAAATGAGACAGGGAGACAGACACAGACAAGCGGGGAGTCGATAGACAGAGTACAATATAAATGTTTTATTGAGGGTAAAATGTAGGCCTATGTGATAAGCATGGGTGAAAATAGTGCAGGCATGCTCCTGAAATCAGGATTACAAAAGCTGATAGAAAGTCTTCAGGATTGGCCATCTTGTCATCCAGAACCAGGG
>CM065693.1:8266614-8279114 GCA_017654935.2 Phymorhynchus buccinoides
TGATTCAGAGAGATAACAGTAAAGACTTTCAGGCTGTTGGTCTAAAATAGAGAAATATTTTCCCCAAAGGAATTTTAATCTTATCACATCACATCACATAAGGCTATAGGCTATAAGCCTTTTGCCCTCATTAGTGGTGATTTTTGCATCATATATCAATTTGTTTTAAATATTTTATTTGCCCGTGGATTTATTTTGGCATGAGTGTATACTAACACTTAGCTTTGTTTTTCATATACATCCAAATTGGTAGAAAAGGTATGTTTTGATAATTATTTTTCAATACGATTTTTAAATGCTTTTACTGAAGGTGCATAATGTGGTAATCATGGCCATGCTTTATTATGATATAAAGCAAAACAAAGAGAAACAAACAGTATTTCTAATCATGGCCATGCTTTATTATGACATAAAGCAAAACAAAGAGAAATAAACAGCATTTCTAATCATGGCCATGCTATATTATGATATAAAGCAAAACAAAGAGAAATAAACAGTATTTCTAATCATGGCCATGCTATATTATGATATAAAGCAAAACAAAGAGAAATAAACATTTCTCAATAATTTAGTCACCGGTCAGAAAATACACCTAACTGCCCATCCCAAGATTCTAGACTTGAAAACCAAAAATACAAAGATTCAAAGATATTCAAGACAACGGAAAAAATGAACTTTTGGAATTGGAGAATGTACGCCCAGAGACAAGAAATATTTGGAATAAATTGGGGAATGCCCACGAAGAACGTGAATATTTAGTACTAAGTTTGACAATTTACAGTTCGAAATAATAAATATTGGGTAGTCATTTGAAGATTGTACAATGAACGAGAACACGAGTATTTGGTAGTCAGTTAGAACATGCTCTTAAAAAGATTAGTGTTTAATCGTCAACATAAAAGTACTGTAAATGTTTGGTAGTCAACTGGAAAATGGACGCTTAGAGAGTGTTATTTATTGAATCATGTAGGCCTACAATTCGAGAAAATTGATATTTAGTCAAAACTTAGAAAATAATATACATTTAGAGAAAATCAATCTTTGGCAGTCCGTAAAAAGAAAACACATTTAGAAAATGAATATGTGACCTAGCACCACGAAAGGGACATTAAGTGTCAAAATGACCATTCTGAGAAAATGGTACAGTTAAAAACGTCAGACAATTCTCTTTCAAATGATATAAACCATTATTGTAACGTTTTCCGTTTTAGAGTTATGAGCATTTAAAGTTGGTAGGGTAACTGTCAGCCGTTTTGAGAAATCACAGTCTAAAGATTAGCCAAAGCACTTTTTGGAGTATTTAGAGACCATAACAATGATTGTCCTTTATAAATAGGAAAGATGAGATGTTAGAGAGCACAAAAATTCACATAACTCAAAACTTATTAAAAAATTAGATTTTTCACTTTGCGAGCCTGTTGTGAGAAACTAGCCCAGTGACTTAATGTCCCTTTCGTGGTGCTGGGTCACATATTAGGCAACCAATAAGAGAATGCACTTCTAGAAAAGAAAATGAATGTTAGGAAATCAGTCAAGGAATGTACATTAGCAGAAGATGCATTTTGATGGTCCGCATGAGACTGGATGATTCATGAATTGATATTAGATTATTCACTGGGTATTTTTAATTATGCTGTGAAGGCATGAATGCTATTATTAAACAGTAGTTATTTAGATTAGCAAAATTAAAATAGCAACAACACATGCCGTTTCTTAACATAATTAAGAAATAAAGAGATATCAAATGCATTCATTTGTTTGTCACAAACTAAAGCAAGAGTAGTCCTAAAGTTTCAACAGAAAGATAAAATATCATATACACAATAAAGAAAAACAACACATTAACCGGAGCGAGATATTTCGAGGGCCCAAGCCCTCTTTTTCGATCCATAGACTTAAAATATTATGGATTTTATAAAACTTTTTTTATTAATATGGGTTGTGAAAAACTGACCATAAATGTTTTTTTACAAAAAGAAAACAAAGGGACATTGTCATATCAGTTACTAGTGTGGTATCAAATGTATGTCTCAAAATCAAAAGTACAAGCCACATGAATTGTTTCAATCTACCTTCGGGAGCTACCTTTGCATAATTATGCAATGGCTGTCTGTAAAAATACTAAGATGGAAGGAAAAGAGCACTACATGTTGTGTCTACAGCGTAGGCAAACACACAGACGATTTCTTAGCTGTTTGGCCAGCTGTCTGAAACTGGAGACAAAGAACCAGTAGATGAGCACATTGATGCTGGAGTTGAACATATGGAATAAGTAAATCACAAGCATCAGTACAAAGGATTTGCTAGGCAACGCGATACCTGCACCGTTCATAATTCCAACAGTAATGTAGATGCGCAGACTGACTCCTACGGGGTAAGCTATGAAGGAACACAAGGACACCAGAAGTATAGCCTTCACCATGTGGCGTCTTCGTGGAACAGAGCTGGGCTGAACAGAGTCTCTTCCAGCAGAGCCGATGTCCTCGCTCTCAGCCCCTTGTTGGTCAGTTCGCGTCAACCGCGTTTGTACTGCAGGGCGATCTCCCTCCCCAGCAACGTTTGACAACATTCTGGGACGTCTTGTGGCAGTCCACAACAGACTGAGGTTGAACATCAACAACAGTAGCAAAGGTAATACCAGTCCAACAGTTTCTTTGGCAATGTAAAAGTTTATGCTGGGATAAATAGCGATCGTGAACGTCGCTTGACAACACTCTATGATCACACAGTAGATGAGCACGACCACACACCATACATAGATCCTTCGTGACGTCATCAGTCTCTGTGCACGGAAGGGAAAGGTGACGGCGATCCAACGGCTGACAGCGATCAGCAGGGTCACGTGGACGGACACCAGCTGGGCGTAACTTGCAATGAACATTGCAACTATGGAAAATATTTGTGAAGATGGGAAGACAAAAAAAGACATGTTACAGGCGGCAGACCCGAGATACAGAATATCAAACAGGGCCAGGGCCTTGAAGAAGAACACTGTGGCGTTGAAGGAAGAAGGGTCCGTCCACCATACCGTCAGCGAGAACGCGTTGCCAGCAATGCCCAGCACGGCCACACCAAGGACAGTTAAACCAAACCCCCAGAGAATCGAAAAGTACTCAATCATCGGCATAGTTTCACTGTCTGTTACATTTGTGGTATTGTCTGTATAACCGTCAGGCCCAAATGTTACTGTGACCTCCAGTTCTGTATAAAAAAACACAACAAAAGTTATGATATGATGAGAATCAGTAACAGTGTTTTGAATTAATGGTAAATTGGTGTACACTCGTTTGCTCAGAGTCACGCCCACATAATGTCCAAATTTCTGTTTTGTGGTTTACGGTATCCTGTTTACTCATACGTCACACGGGCGTTGTTTGAATAGCAAGATGAAGCATGAGAGATAACTGAGAAATAGCCAAGTGTTGGTTGTTGCTTTACTGACCCACATCCTAGTCTTTCTTGTCACAATCCATAGGAGAGTCAGTGCACTCTTCTTCCTTAACACATACCCCTATGACAAGGAAGAAAGGGATTGGGTCAAATGAATCAAGTCAAGTCAAGTGAAAATGATCTTTATTGGCGATAAAGAAATAAGCTGAACGAAGCTTCTTTTTTCCCCAAACTGAGGCCATTGGAGCCTGATTTCATTGTGGAAGGAAAGACCATCAGAATCTGGACCAAGTCAGTGGCGAAGAAGGGAAGAAAGCCATCAAATTAAGTAGATTGTTATGTATTTATTTATTTAGGAAATGTCTATAGCGCATGACCTTAAAGCTCAATGCGCTTTGTGGCTGACACCCCTCCCATCACAACTTGTCCTTGCTTCGTGAAACAAGCAGAGAAGCTTCCTCTACTGTGAGAAGGAAAGACAGTCCTGCAGCAAAATCTGTAGCCATTCATGAGGATACAAACCTTAATTGTCTTCTTTAACCACTTCTTTGTTTTGCTGTATTTGCAATGATAATTAACAATGCTTATACTTTTTGTTTATTTTTGAAATGTGTGTAAATGAAACCATAAAATCCAATTTCTGAAGACATTTGATTAATTTCAATCAGAGGATGTCTCAAAAAGGCATTTTTGGAAAATAAATGGGTTATAGCTCTAAACAAATGCGGTGTTGCAATGATGCGATTGTACACTGGTAGGCCCTTCATTAGTTTATAGAGTACAGCTACGACTTGACAACAATAATGTGTAGAAATGTCAAATAGAATTTGCTTTCGGTCAAGGTAAAAACAAAGTTCAGAATTCTACTGAAAAAGCAACAACATACAGTCCCACATACAGTGTTTGATCAAGTAGAAACGGTCACACATTGAAGTGTTTGTACAGAGAGAAAAAAAAGTCACAACTCTAAGGTTTGGAAGCGTAGAAATAGTCCATGTTTTCAATGTATTACGTTTTGCCTAAAACAAATAACTGATCCGAAAAACACACACACACACACTTCATTAAAAACCAAACTGTCGGAAGTTTGGCTGTTCATTGTAGTGCAGATTGAATAGAAAGCCACATACCGTTTCACAGTGTTTCTTTTATGACATTAGTGGTACTGTCAGTCTGATTACGTTCGACAGACTAGTGCCTGTGCTTCTGCTGCTGCTGCACAATTGGATGTGAGGCTTCCCCAATTACTCACCATTATCCATCTCCAACTGTATACCATAACGTACATTTCCTCATCCATTATCTCCCTTTCAACACTGTTTCCTATAGAGCTTTCATCTGTAGCCACAACTACCCTGACATCACCCCCCCCCCCCCCCCCCCCCCCCCCCCCCCCCCCCCCACCCTGATTTCTACCCCCCCCCCCCCCATTTCTGACCCTTTGCCACGAACACTTTATGATGGCACAGTAGTGGCATTTGAAGCAATTTTTTTTAAACCGCATCTGCTCTAAATTACTATCGTCTGAATTGCCGTTCCATGCATTTGCCAGCAAACAATTTAAATAATTATACTGGAGCTTATTTCTCCTGTTTCCGTAAGTACAAAGAATTATTGTTTCCATCTGTCATTGGTCTCTGCTTATCTGCTACTCTTTTTCTCCCCCTCCATCTCTCTCTCTCTCTCTCTCTCTCTCTCTCTCTCTCTCTCTCTCTCTCTCTCTCTCTCTCTCTCTCTCTCTCTCTCTGATTCATCCAAACCAATCTGACCGATCTAACCACTCATGCCATGCTGCCCTTACTAATATTGTTGATCAATGGTTATCAATCTGGATGATTTAATGTTTACTGGTTTTATTTTCGTAGACTTCGCAAAAGCATTTGATGTGATAAACCATAATTTATTATTACGGAGTCTAGTTGTGCATACATTTTCTAACTCTGTTCTTACGTTCATGAGGTGATTTATTTCAAATCGTGAACAGTGTGTTTTCTTGCATAACAAAAAAATCTATTTTTACTACCAATAAAATGTGGTGTACCACAAGGATCAGTTTTGGTCCCTCTTCCGTTTTTGCTCTATATTAATGATCTCCATCTTTATATTAAAAACCCTAGTGAGCTGTTTGCAGATGACACATCAATCCAATCAAACCACATTGATCTCAATCAGTTAACCTTTAGTTTACAAGAAAGTATAGATCAGCTACTTGACTGGACAGAACTTAATCATAGGGGAAGACGGGGTAAAAAGCGCATGGGCGGGTAAGAAGCCCACCCCAATTATCTCATGAAATGAAGCAAATTTCAGTCTCATTTTGCCCATGAGACGAACGTTAATGTCTAGCATCCGTCTCATGGGCAAATTTGACTGAAATTTTCTTTATTTCATGAGATAATTGGGGTGGGCTTCTTACCCGCCCATGCGCTTTTTACCCCGTCTTCCCCTATGGCATTAAACGCTAAAAAAAACACCTAAATATATGATTGTAACGTCACGGCAAAAGCGACCACATAAAACAATCTACACTACTCACAAAAAGTTAAGGATCACTATGAGAAAACAGGTGCGCAATAAACTCCGTTCGCTCCTGTTATTTTTTTCGCAGTCAAGCCAAATTGTTATGAATTCTTGTTCAGCTGTAAGTGGGCGATGTTGTGTTAGTGGAAATATTGCACGTGATTCTCTATTACTGAGCTTGGCAGCAAAAGAAAAAGCGGAAACTTGCGAAAAAGGACCTTGTTTTGGATCGTTCTGCATGAACACATTGCACAAGCCAGATGGAAAAACCATTATGCACGTGCAAGCACTGCTGTTTATGTGTGAGATGCTGTCTCTTGCTTGGCTTTATAAGAAGACATACCACCAGTATTAGGCCTGATTTGACAATGCCTCCACGACGAAAATTGAGCGAGTTGGATAGGGGACGAGCTGTTGCATGGTTCCAAGATGGTGTTCCCAAGCGAGAAGTGGCCAGGCGACTTCAGGTGTCCATCTCGGTCATTGTCAGACTGATTCAACGCTTCACAGCCACTGGGAGGGTCCATGAAAGACGCAGATCTGGTCGACCGAAGAAGACAACTCCACGTGAAGATCGTCTCATTGAACGACAAGCCCTGCAGACAAGAACAGCCTCTTCCAGCATCATTCGAAGGCAGCTGAGGGTGGCTACTAACATCAACATCAGCCAGCAGACCATACGGAACCGCCTTCATGGGTTTAACCTCCGTTCTCGTCGCCCAGCTGTACGGCCACGCTTAACTCCAGCCCATAGGGCAGCACGCCGCGCCTTCTGCAGACGTCACGTGAGGTGGACACGTCAGCAATGGTCCCAGGTCCTGTTCAGTGATGAATCACGCTTCACCCTGAACCACAACGACGGCCGACTGAGGGTCTGGAGGCGCCCAGGGGAACGCTTTATTGACGCCACTGTCCAAGAAAAGGTGGCCTTTGGTGGAGGTTCTGTAATGGTCTGGGGGGCCTTCAGCCTTCACCACAGAACACCCTTGTATCATGTACAGGGTAACCTGACTGGCCTCCGATACCGGGATGAGATCCTTCGACCGCTGGCTGTGCCTACACTGCAGCAGATGGGACCGCCGGCTGTCTACCAGGATGACAACGCTCGCCCCCACAGGGCAAGGGTGGTCAACGACTTCCTGCAGCAGTCTGGAGTCAACAGAATGGAGTGGCCAGCATGCAGTCCCGACCTCAACCCGATTGAGAACCTCTGGGATGAGCTGGATCGCAAAGTGAGGAGCAACCACCCCCCTCCCAGGGATGCCCAGCACCTCTACCAGATGCTGCAGGCTGAGTGGCAGGCGCTTCCACAGAGGATCTTCACCACCCTGGTCAACTCCATGAGGACTCGCTGCGTCGAGTGCCAGAACAGCCATGGCGGATACACGCATTACTGAACTTTTGGGAGCATCAGAATGCCCTGTCTTGTGATTTCAATGACTTTGGGAAATCAAATTTCGATACGTACCCACTTTGATCAAATGTACAGACCAAACGATTGCTCGAAATTGAAGGCAATTGTGTATCGTTATCACTAAAGCATTGAATTAAATGTTGGCCAAAATTCAACGCATTGGCTTTCTTATTTGGAAAGTTATGAATTAGTTTGCAAGTGATCCTTAACTTTTTGTGGATAGCTTATATTCGCGATAAGCATGTAGAAGAAGTCAACACACATAAAGTTTTAGGGATTACTATAGAAAACAACCTTATTTGGTCCCCCCCCCCCTCCCCCCCCCCCCCCCCCATATTAGTAGCTTAAGCAAACGAGTATCTCAAAAAGTTTTCCAACTCTCTAAGATAAAGAATTTCCTTAATATTGATGCACGAAGCATTTCTTCCATGCATGCATCCAGTCTCACATAGATTATGCATCAACTCTCTTTGATTCAAGTAGTGCTAACACCCTAAAGCCGTTGACGAGTGTTCATAAACGAGCTCTTAAAACAGTTCTTTTAAAGTCGTCTTCATTAACACTTCAAGATTACGTCTCACTAAATATTCTTCCTTTCACAGATAAGCTTCGGTATAATAAAGCAGTCACGATGCACATAATTATTAACGGTTTAGCACCTGTAACCTTAATCAAAAGATTTACGCTCAACCAGTCAACCAGTATTCTTGTCCCCAAACCCAGAAGTGATCTTTTTTCAATCAGTTTAACTTACTCGGGTGGAACTCTATGAAACTCTTTACCATCTAATTTAAAACAAATAGCTAGCATGAATTATTTCAAAAAGGCATATCAAAATATTATATTTACAAAACTTAAAGATCAAATAAATAAAAATCAGTTTCTTCTTCTTCTCCTATGTTTTGCTATTATTACTCATGTGCAATATTGTGTTGTGACATGCTTCAGTATACCCTCCCCTCCCACCTTATCTCCATCCTTATCCCCCCTCTCCCTCTCATTATCCCAAGCCTTTCTTTCTTTTTTGTGTGTAACCCATTTGCCTTTTCCCTTTTGGCATGCGTTAGTTAGCTTTATTATTGAATGTTCTATTTTTCCCCAAGGCTGGGTGAAAAAAGCTTATCTCATGTTTCCCTGGTTGAATAAAAATAAATACAATTTCGTTTTCGTTTTTTCTTTGTGTCATACACACACACACACATACACACACACACACACACACACACACACACACACACACACACACACACACACACACACACACACACATCATACACACGCGCGCGCGCGCGCACACACACATGCATGCACGCACGCACATACACATACACAAGCGCGTGAGCTCGCGCATGCCCACATACATACAAAAATGCACGTGCGTAAGCACACACACACGCACACATTTACACCCCCACGCGCGCGCACCCCCCCCCCCCCCCCCCCCCCCCACACAACAACAACAACAACATACGGTATTTATACTGCGCTGAATTTTGACATAAATCAAATCGAAGCGCGCACACACGTTAGCATTCATAACGCATTCAAACAACAACGCAATAAACGCGAATATAAATGGAATACAGCAGAAACAGACCAAAAGGCAAGAGAGAGAAGATAAAGAGAGCGGACCTTCAATGACAGGGGAACAGGTGGGTTTTGGGGGTAGATTTGAAAGCAGATAGGGTCGGTCGCTGACGGAGGGAAAGAGGACGTTTGTTCCAGGAGGTCGTCCCGAGACAGCAAAAGAGTGCCGACCAACAGTTGAAAGCTTATAACCGTGATCTGGAGATAAAGAGGGTCAGAAACTGAACGCAGAGTGCGAGCTGGCGTATAAATGGAAATATTGTCACAGAGGTAAGATGGATATATTTATAGCAAAGGGTGTTTAATGTATACTCAATTCTGTCAGTGACAGGAAACCAGTGCAAAGAGCGGAGATGTGGACTAACTTTATCGAACATTTGTTTCCTAATGACAAGACGAGCAGCTGTATTTTGAAGATGCTGGAGACAAGCTAGAGAAGAGACTGATAGGCCAGAAAGGAGAGCATTACAGTAGTCAAGACGAGATAGGATGAGGGAAGTAACAAGGTTTGCTGTGGTTTCATCTGATAGATATTTACGAATATAGCCAATGCGACGAATTTGATAGTAGCAAGACTGACAGGTCTGAGTCAGGAAACTGCATGGAAAGAGTATTGTGACACCCAAGTTTTTGACAGAGCCTGAGAGGGGGATGATATTGCTACCCAGTTGGATTGACTCTATGGAAGCAGACATACACACATACACACACACATACACACACGCGCATGCACACACACACACTTGCACACGCACACACACAGACACACACACACACACACACACACACACACACACACACACACACACACACACACACACACACACACACACACACACACTTACATGCACGCGCATATTATGCCTTCATCATTACCCCTGTTCGCTTTCCCTTTTATATCCTTCTCAGTAAGAACACACAATAAAATTGTTTTATAAGGCAAGTTAACGTGATTTCATAAACAATAATTGTATCTCCTTACTTGCTATCAGAGGCACATAATGTTGTTTGAAAAGAAAAAAATAATACAAAACCACAACAGAAAACACGCGCACACATACAGACATCACACTATACTCAAATTATTTCCTAACATAGAATAAAACTAAACAAATTAACAGGTGCTAATACCAGCATGGTCACCACAGTGAATTAGAACACGGATGCGATTTCTCAGTTGTTTAACCAGCTGTCTGAACCTGGAGACAAAGAACCAGTAGATGAACCCATTGATGCTGGAGTTGACGATATGAAATAAATGAATGACAACCATCAGTACCAAAGACTTCACAGGCGACGACTCATTTGGATCATTCATAATTCCAACACTAATGTAGATGCGCAGACTGATCCCTACGGGGTAAGCTATGAAGGAGCACAGGGACACCAGCAGTACAGCCTTCACCATGTGGCGTCTCCGTGGTCCAGGAACAATGGCGTACAGTGCAGGGTCTCTTCCAGCAGTGTTGTCTGCCTCAGGTCCACGTGGAATAATGCTCAGCTCGACGGGATCTCTCCCAGCAGTGTTGTCTGCCTCAAGACCACGTGGAATAATGCTGGGTTGGACATGATCTCTTCCAGCAGTGTTGTCTGCCTCAAGACCACGTGGAATAATGCTGGGTTGAACATGATCTCTTCCAGCAGTGTTGTCTGCCTCAAGACCACGTGGAATAATGCTGGGCTGGACAGGATCTTTTCCAGCAGTGTTGTCTGCCTCAGGACCACGTGGAATAATGCTGGGCTGAACAGGATCTCTCCCAGCAGTGTTGTCTGCCTCAGGACCACGTGGAATAATGCTGGGTTGGGCAGGATCTCTTCCAGCAGTGTTGTCTGCCTCAGGACCACGTGGAATAATGCTGGGCTGAACAGGATCTCTTCCAGCAGTGTTGTCTGCCTCAGGACCACGTGGAATAATGCTGGGCTGGACAGCATCACTTCCAGGAGTGTTGTCTGCCTCAGGACCACGTGGAATAATGCTGGACTGGACAGGATCTCTTCCAGGAGTGTTGTCTACCTCAGGACCACGTGGAATAATGCTGGGCTGAACAGGATCTCTTCCAGCAGTGTTGTCTGCCTCAGGACCACGTGGAATAATGCTGGGCTGGGCAGGATCTCTTCCAGCAGTGTTGTCTGCCTCAGGACCACGTGGAATAATGCTGGGCTGAACAGGATCTCTTCCAGCAGTGTTGTCTGCCTCAGGACCACGTGGAATAATGCTGGGCTGGACAGGATCTCTTCCAGCAGTGTTGTCTGCCTCAGGACCACGTGGAATAATGCTGGGCTGAACAGGATCTCTTCCAGCAGTGTTGTCTGCCTCAGGACCACGTGGAATAATGCTGGGCTGGACAGGATCTCTTCCAGGAGTGTTGTCTGCCTCAGGACCACGTGGAATAATGCTGGGCTGAACAGGATCTCTCCCAGCAGTGTTGTCTGCCTCAGGACCACGTGGAATAATGCTAGGCTGGGCAGGATCTCTTCCAGCAGTGTTGTCTGCCTCAGGACCACGTGGAATAATGCTGGGCTGAACAGGATCTCTTCCAGCAGTGTTGTCTGCCTCAGGACCACGTGGAATAATGCTGGGCTGAACAGGATCTCTTCCAGCAGTGTTGTCTGCCTCAGGACCACGTGGAATAATGCTGGGCTGAACAGGATCTCTACCAGCAGTGTTGTCTGCCTCAGGACCACGTGGAATAATGCTCTTCCAGCAGTGTTGTCTGCCTCAGGACCACGTGGAATAATGCTGGGCTGAACAGGATCTCTTCCAGCAGTGTTGTCTGCCTCATGACCACGTGGAATAATGCTGGGTTGGACAGGATCTCTTCCAGCAGTGTTGTCTGCCTCAGGACCACGTGGAATAATACTGTGTTGAACAGGATCTCTTCCAGCAGTGTTGTCTGCCTCAGGACCACGTGGAATAATACTGTGTTGAACAGGATCTCTTCCAGCAGTGTTGTCTGCCTCAGGACCACGTGGAATAATACTGTGTTGAACAGGATCTCTTCCAGCAGTGTTGTCTGCCTCAGGACCACGTGGAATAATACTGTGTTGAACAGGATCTCTTCCAGCAGTGTTGTCTGCCTCAGGACCACGTGGAATAATACTGTGTTGAACAGGATCTCTTTCAGCAGTGTTGTCTGCCTCAGGACCACGTGGAATAATACTGTGTTGAACAGGATCTCTTCCAGCAGTGTCGTCTGCCTCAGGACCACGTGGAATAATACTGTGTTGAACAGGATCTCTTCCAGCTGTGTTGTCTGCCTCATGACCATGTGGAATGATGCTTGGCTCAACAGGATCCCTATTAGGAGTGTAGTCTGCCTCAGGATCACGTCGTGCCACGCCTTGGTCGTCTTGTTGATTTGGTTGTGTTAAACGTGTTTGCACCGGAGACTGAGTTTCTTTTCTTCTAGTGTGTGACACTGACAACATTCTGGGACGTCGCGTGGCAGTCCACAGGAGACTGAGGTTGAACATCAACAGCAGCAGCAACGGTAGCATCAATCCCGCAGATTGCTTAGCAAAGTAGAAGCTCAAGTGAAAACCACCAGGCTTTGCGTAGTTCACTTGAACAGCCTCTACGATCCCACAG